>CAUYPK010016052.1:0-22984 GCA_963574355.1 Loris lydekkerianus | reverse complement strand
AGGGCCCAACAATTCCCTCTTTTGTTTTTTGTATGGTGGAAAAACATAGCCCCTGTCTTAGGTTGCCTGCTCTTGCAGTTTCAGTCTTACCCGTCATGGGAATACAAACATCAATGGTTTGGTCCCTGTCTTAGGTTGACTAAACGCAGAGTGATCTGACCCGTCTTTGGGTACTATAAATGTAATCCACCGTGCATCCTCTCCATATCCTGTCTTAGGTTGTGTTTTGGGAATCTTACTCGTCATTGGTGCTATGGAGGGTGGTGAAGAATAATAGTTAGATTCTTGGTTAGTGAGCTGGTGATATCGGATCTCGACCTGATTTAACTGCCTCTAACGTTTTTTAAGGATACAGGGCCCAAAGGTGAAGGGTAAATACACTTCTTCATTTTAAAACTTACTACAAAGCGGTAGCTATCAAGACTGTGTGGTATTAGCAGAAAGGTAGACATACAGATGGATGGAATAGAATTGAGAGTTTAGAAATAAGTCCTCATGTTGATTTTTTGACAAGGGTGTCAAGATAATTTAACAGGGCAAAGAGTAGTCTTCTCAACAAATGATGATGATGAGTTAGACTCCTTCCTCCCTTCATATACAAAAATTAACTTGTGGATGGTTCATAGGTCTAAATGTAAGAGCTAAGACTATATAATACTTAAAAAAATGTAGGAGTATGTCTTTGTTACTTTGGGTTGGCAAAGTCTTAGAAATGACACTAGAAGCACAAGTGACAAAAGAGAAAATAAATAAGTGGGACTTCATGAACGTCCTTCATTACATCAATGGGTACTGTCAAGAAAGTGAAAAGACAGCCCACAAAACGAGAAAAATCATGTATCTAATAAAGGACTTGTATCTAGAATATATAGAGTGCTTATAAGTCTATAAAAGAAAAATAATCCCATAGTGATAGAAGGTATAGGATGGAGGAACCTTGAAAACCCATTAAGTAAAGGACGCTAGTTGCAAAAGGCCATGTAGTCTGAAATGATTGCATTGACATGAAATATCCAAAATAGACCAATCCATAGAAACAAATGTAGATTAGTAGCTGCCCAGGGCAGGGGTGGGGAGAGGAGGGGTAGGGGAACATGGGGTGTGATTTCTAATCTATATGAGGTTTCTTTTCGGGGTGATGAAAATGTTCTAAAATTGATAGTGGTGATGATTGAATTGTACACTTTAAACGTGTGAAATGTACGGTATGTGAATTACAGCTCCATAAAGCTGCTATGAATTTAAGAAGCACTGAACCTCATAATGCAAAAAATGATTCCCTTTTCAATTGTACGTAGTATTTTATGCTTTGTGATTAAGTCAGTGGAGTCTCAGTTTGGTGCTGACAGATCTTTAACACCTCTCTAATGCTTACCCACCTCTCTGTTACAGAGAGAAGAACAGCAACAAGAGTTGAGGGTCACAGGAAGCCCAGGCATGGAGGGGAATGACCCTGGGGTGTGCTGGGGACAGAGAGGGGCTGCAGGCACTCTGAAGAAGGCCTTGGGTGCCAGGAGATGACCTTGGCCTTTATTTTGCAAGAGTGGGTTTCTGGTCTTTAGTTTGTTTTACTTCTTTCTCCTGGAGCTCTCCTTACTCCTGTGAGGATTACAGGAGAATAAACAGGACCCAGTGAAGGTCAACTGGCCCAGCTCCTCACTTGGGAGAAGAGGGACCTGGGCACTACAGATAGGACAGGACTGGCCCATGACCAGGATGTGACACCAGGTCCTCTGGCTTTGTGTCCCTATCTCCCTCTCCTCCACCCTGCCCTTCCAAGTAGGGTCCGGCTTTACTTAACACCCACTGGGCACTGGACCCTGTGCTGGGGGCTCAGGACTGTCAGGGATCCTTGGTCATGAGCCTCAGAAACTTGTTCTGGCCAGTTTAGACCAAAGAAGGGACTTTATGGAGTAAAAGAGCTTTAGGGCCTGAACCCAGGTCCAGAAAGGGATAGGACTGCTGGGGAAACTTATTGGGATTCCGTGGAGCTCAGGGACAACCCTGTCCATGGTCAGTTTACTCAAGTGATCCCTAGAAGGCACCGCCTTGGCCACAGCTCCCCTCCAGCTTGGGAGGACAGAGCCCTGGACAGGGGTGGCTCCCCAAGAGGAAGGAAGGGAGTGGCTGGTACATGACAAGCACCTCATGCATCCACCCCATGAGTGGGGAGGCAAGGGCTCTGGCACAAGGACAACCCGTGGACAGGCCCCTGTGGAAGTGGCTGCTCCAGAAGGAGCCAATGAAACTGCAGGGGAGAGGAGAAATGGAGTCTCCTAACCCCATGGACTGTTCTTGCCTGCTTATATCCCATGTGGAAAAGTTGAAAATCAATATGCAAAAAACATCCTTTGGGAGGCTGAACTATGAAACGGCACCCCCCTGGCAGAGTGGCTTAAACCCCGATGCACCCTTATTTCCTACCCTGTGACTCTCCAGGGGTGACGAGTTCAGCTCACTTCCCTGGACCTCCCAGGGGTTCCCTAGGCTTCCCTAGATGGCTGAGAGGGGCAAGTGTGCCCCCTGAACAGAACAGGCTCTGTTAGGGGTCACTCTGGGAGTCACAGATGTTGTTTGTGCAGCCCCCTTTAGATTATCACAGACCAGCCTGTGTTGCTGCAGAGAAAGGGGAGCGGCTGTTGCCTCATTGCCTAGCTGAATCTTAGGGGTTCATTACCAAAAAGACGAGGGGGAGAAGGGTTCTCGCCGAGTCAGAGTAGTTTTAGGAATGGAAATGTTACCAGATACCAGCATTCTGGGGGATACCTCTGACAAGTGTGCATGGGGGGGGGTGTGTGTGTCTGGGCACGAGCCTTAGAGCGAGGTTGAGTTTGGCGGCCACCGGGACTGATGCAAGCTCATGCTGTCCTGTTCTTGTCAAAGCCTGGATCCCTCTGTGGATCCTTTCTGCTCCTTTCTATTCTTGATTGTCACCCCTGCAACCTTGACAAACATCTGACAGTCTTTGTGCCTGAGGTTGCAAAAATGACAAGGTTGAGTGACAGACCTAGTCTTCGTCATGCACACACAGTAACCTTCTGGCGCGCTGCAGCCGGTGGCTTTCAGGGCCGGAGCCAGTGAGGAGGGGCAAAGCAGGTGGCTCTGCAGGCGAGAAGAGGACACGCGCTCGTGCTGTCTGGGAGCCCCCAACTTTGAGGAGGTCAGCCTTTTGATTGCTTTAAAGCTCAAAGTGACAGAGGATAGTTGTTAAGGCCTCAGTTTCTTGTCAGTTTTCAACTTTTAGTTGCTGTTTCTAGTGACGACTTTACCATAAAAGCAAAGGAGCAGAGCACAGAAGAAGGGAGAGGCCAGGCAGGCGTTTGCTAATTCACCACGACTGAATGCTGGCAACTCGATTTGATGACCCAGGTGCTGCCAGGCTCTGGGCTCCTATGGCAGCAGCTGAGGGTCAGGGACAGAGCCCTCCCCAGGAGCCTTCCTCTACCCCCCAGAGGAAAGCCTAGTTGGTTTGGTACTGGTCACAGACTTTAAGAGCAGAGCGGGCCTCATGGTGAGAGCGGGGCCAGGGTTCCAGCCCCTTCACAAGACACCTGGTTGGACAGACCTGGGGCTGGACAGGTGGCCATCAGCAGGCTCCCAACCTAGTGCTCTTCAGACCAGTGTGCTTCAGGGGTTCCTTAAATATTTATTGAGTGGAGAGAGGAAACTGATTTTAATTAATAAAAATTACATGCAAAAATAGATACGCTTGCCACTGGCAGCAGGAAAAATCAAAGTCCTGGAAACAACTCAGCAAAACGTAGCTCACATTTTGTGCCTTGTTCTTTTGTCAGTTTTCTTCTGTGGTTTTTAGACAGGGCATTCCTGGCGTGCATACTAAAACGTCTGAAAATCAGGCAATAAAGTTAATTCCACTTTCTCTGTGAAGTCCCTCCCTGAGCATTATTCTGGATACTTGTCCAAGGAGGCTGTCGGCCACTAGTCTTGGGGGTGACTGGCTGTTGGTCCTGGGGCAGGTACCACCTATGTTTATCAACATGACATGTGTGTGCATGTCACGATAGACAACAGATAGGTTGATGCTGGTGAGGGAAGTATGAACATCTCCACTGGAGAATACTATCACTTAACGGTGTCTGGTTATGTGAGGAGACCTGAGCAAAGTGGCCTCACGCTCAGACCTATCTCAGTGTGCGCTGGTGCTCTTCAGGACGGCACCTGGGAGGGTGTTCTGGTGGGCAGCTTGGGCTCTGGCTTCCTTACCTTGGCAAGGTTCAGGGAAGCCTCAGAAAGATCCAGTGTCCTTAGGTCAGCCGGTGACCCCCAAGAGGCCAGCCAGGAGGAGAAGCTGAAACCTGGGGCACAGGGAGACCCCCAATTGCCCCTTGGGTTGCTCTGGCCAGAGAGGGCTCCTCCATACCTGGCTGGATCTGGCCTCCTGGTCATGTTGGGTCACTCAGGATAATCCTAGGGCCCTGGGCCTGTGGTATGGATGGCTTCTGGCGTGGGGTGCAAAGTTCTCCAGAAGAGGGGGTTGCCGCTGGGTCCTGGTGCTCCAGCGTCCTGCTCTGGGCCTGGTGTGGGCCTGGTCTGGTTGTGGGGCCCATCTGGGAGAAGTCCCTTCCATGGGAGATCTGGGCTCTGATTCCTAGATCCTGGGCCCCTCCCTCTCTGGGCCTCAGTTTCCTCATCTGAAAAACAGACAGACTGGATGACATCACTTGGGTGGAGGAGCCCTGACCACGTGTGCCCTGATTCTGGTGGGTCCCAGGTGGCACATACTCCCTGGCGACCATATGGGGAAGGGAGGACCAGCCCATCTACAGGTGAGGAAATGGGGGCTCAAGGAGCTTGTCACCTTGCCTGAAGTCACCTGACTACAGGACAGCCTGCCCACCCTTCCTTGGATGAGTTTTAGTAGTAAAAAAGGTCACCCTTGCACCACACACAGGCCTGGCAGTGGCCATGAGCTGGAAGCAATCATGGCTGTTATGAACACTCCCCTGTATGCTGGCAGTGGGGGCAGCCAAGGCCTCCCCCTGCTTGTCTCTCTCAGAGGACATGGCCCACTGCTTTGGGGTCATCCATTCCCTCATCCTACAAGCATCTGCTGACTCCCCGCCAGGCCTGACTGGGCCCTGAGACCCAGGGGTGAGTCAGAGTATGGGGCCTGCGGAGTTCCCACCGGCGCCCCTCCCACAGCCCTGCTGACCTCATTCCGCTCAGCAGCTCTGCTTCCTGCTGCCCCTGCCCCGCCACCCCCAGGAAGCCCGAGATGCCACAAACCCGCGTTTGCTGCTGGCCTTGTCCTTCCTGCACCCCTCAGATGCACCCCCTCCCATGCATCAGAGGATGCACCCCCTCTGTCCTATCAGTACCCTGAATTAGTTTCCACGGCTGCTGTATATGACAGATTACTTAAAACAGTAGAAATTTATTTATTCACACCTCTGATGGGCAGAGTCCAAAATCAGTACTACCTGGTTGGAATCCAGGCTCCCTCCGCCTGTCATCTGGTGTCTCCCCTCTCTCTGCCTCTGGCCTTCTCTGTGCTGTCTCATCCACCCTGCTCCCTCTCGTAAGGAAGTGGCGAATGACTGTCCCAAGGGCCCCGAGAGTCCAGGTCAATGTCCCCAGCTCTGGGACCTGGGTACCCTGGAGGGGCTGGTTTTTAGCTACCCACACCCTGGAAGCCCTCCTGGGCTCCTCCTTCCTGTCGGCTCTGCTTCCTCAGCTTCTTTGTATCTGCCACTTGTCCCTGTCCCTGGTGCTCCCATGACCTCTCTCCTGGATACCTACAGCACCTTCTCCCAGTCCCTCAGACCCGTTTCTGTCCTCTACTGCATTCTCCCTGCAGCCACCCTCAGGGTCCTGAACAGGAACAGATCAAGGACTCCCTGCCCAGAGCCTCTGGGCTGCTCACTGTGTTCGTGGGATGGGGCCCTCAGCATCTGCCCTCCATGTCGTCACCCACCTAATGGGTCCGCTCTTCCCATCACCTGCAGTTTGCCTTCAGGGCTATTGTATGGGCGGTTCTCTCTGTCTGGAATAATGTTCCTCCCTCTGACTTTTTGCCTGGCCAGTTCAAGGGTTTGGGGAGGTTCTGGGTAGACATCACTACCCACTGGCAACTCCCCTCATTCTGGAGTCTGGGCCTAATGCTGTGCTCCATGATCCTGCACGTCTGCCGGCCCATGCTTATTCCTGGCTCCAACACTTTTTGCTGAGAGGTCCATGTTACCCAGTGGCACACTGGCTTCCTGCAGGGCTTCCGACAGGGCCCTGGCTGAATTGCTCCAGCATCCTCTCTAGTCTCAACACAAATGTCAGAGTTGTTCAGCAGACCCTGTGGTGACGCTGACTGCATCTAGTCCTGGGAGGCTCCTCGCCAGCACCAGGACGGTGTCCACAGAGCACCTGAGAGGCTGGAAGGAGGGCAGCCTGTACAGCCACTCTGTCCTTTCCTCAGCCAGGGTGATGATGTGGCAGAGGCTATCTGGGTTAATTTGGAGGTGTGTGGATTCTGTACATCTGGACAGGGATGCCAGGGGCTATCAGCTGAAGGGCACAGCCCCACTGGACAGGGGACCCTGGCTACTGCCGGCCAAGCTAGAGTGTCAATGGGTACTAAAAACGCCAGGGTCTTGGAATCTGGCCATTTATGTGAAGTCTCCTGATTCATAAGTCTGAGCAAGGACTTCAAGCTTTTAAAAACCTCTGCATGGGTTATAAATGTGTAATCTAAAGGAAATACATCTGCAGGTCAGACATGGTGTGGGCTTCCAGTGTGAGACTGTTGGTTTATGGATAATGGACCAAAACATAAAAATGTGGGAGCTGGAGAGGTTGTGGGACAGGTGGCTGGGCCGAGCTGGCAGCCTGGCCAAGGGTAGAGCAGGGCCATGTGCACAGGGAGGGGACAGTTGAGGGGCTGAGCCAGGCCTCACAGGGAGAATAGGGGTTTACCAGCTGGCCCAGGTGCAGTGGTGCAGGGACTTCTGGACCTGGGGAACAGCAGACACAGGGGCTGGATGAGAAGGGCAGGGCAGGCTCAGCCTGGTCTAGATGAAAAAGGGATTCTGAGAAGGGTTTGCAGCAGGGGAGAGCCCTGGCTGGTGGGGGCAGCAGTGTAGCTGCCTGTAGAGCAGGGGTGTCCAAACTTTTTCTGCTGTACAATTGTCTCGGGTCACACATTAAATATGCAAACACTAAGGAAAGCTGATTAGTATAAAAAAGCTCTGCACACACTTTTCTTGATATTGGATATCATAGATAAGCAAAAAAGGTCCTCACGAAATCAGCATTTGGGCTGTGGGCTGCAGGTTGGACACCTCCAGACTGATGTAGATGGAGGGGTAGCAGTGGAAGGGTGACAGGGAGAGTGGCCAGCTGCAGAGGCATGTGTTCTGTCCGAGGCCCACTGTGGTCAGAGCCTGCATTTTTCAAGGCAAGCTAGAATCCCATGTTTAAAACACAAAATCTCATTGTTTTGAGTGTTGGCTTCAAGGCTTTAAAAATATTCTTTGGCCCAAATGGAACATTTCTGTGGGCAGATTCGGTCCCAGATTGGCTGCTTTGCCCTTTGTCTTACACTCTGGGCTCCTGGGTGAGGGTAACACTTGGCCCTTAAGCATCTGGACATCCTCCTGGGGACACGCACAGGGCTACAGCTGTGCTTGCAATCCTTCAGGCTGCTCTGGACAGCCTTGGGTTTACAAGCACAGTAACTTTTCTGGAAGGAGAGAGTTGGATGTGGTCGGGTGACCCCAGTGGAGCCTTTCCCCAGATATGGCTCAGCGCTCTCCATTGGTGCTGACTCTGGAAGTGGAATCTCTGGGTGGATGGAAGCTGCTAGGGCCACCTTCCCGTGCCCTCTGGCTACCTAGGCCCTGAGAGGAGCACTAGGTGGGTGCTGGGAATTGTCTTCAGGTGGGAGGTGTTGGCCTCAGGGCCTTCCTTGCTGTTTCCAGGTTCCTGCTGCACCCCCTCCTTCATCTGTTGTGTTCTGCAAATTTGAACGTCCCATCTTTGCTCCCACAGGCTGGTCTGATTCGGATGGAGGAGGAGGAGTTCTTCATTGAGCCCATGGAGAAGGGGCTGGCAGCGCAGGAGGCTGAGCAGGGCCGTGTGCACGTGGTGTATCGCCGGCTGCACCCCCCGACACCCCCTCCTCTGGGAGGGTCACAGGTCCTGGACACAGGTGAGGCTGCTGATGGTGGGTGGGGTGTGTGGAGAGCCTGGATGTCCCCCGTTGGCCATCTGAGCCTCTGGTCACCAGGGGAGCTTCCTGGGGAGCTCAGGCACCCTTTGTAGCCTGGTCACTGGTGAGACTAAGCCCCAGTGTCGGTGGCTCAGGAAAGGGTCAGCTGCCTGGTGACCCCACAGCGTAGTTGAAATGCAAGGTCTCTGCTCTGGATGCATGCTGGTGACAAGTAGCCCAAGCACCCACTGCCTGCAGATGTGGGGCCCCCAAGGCTGTCCCAGGACCCACCTTCTGCTGCCTGGGGCCATTAAGTGTTGGGGAGCAGGGGAGGCCCAGATCAGGCCTCCCCACAGCCTGAGTCTGTGCCTGTGAAGTCCCCTGCCCCCAGGTACCCCTCCCCCACCTTTGTGCTACCATGGTCCCTGAGATAGAGCCTGTGTAGGTCTCAGTCCTCTCCTGGCTGCTCTTTCCAGATACCCACAGTGATGTGCCCCAGAGAGGAGACCTGGGAGTTGCTCCGGCAGTCTCGGCATCCTCTGCACAGACTCACTGCTTAGCATCAAAGTGCACCCTGGGCCTAGGAATGGGGAAGGAGCTGTCAGGTGGCTGTGGCCTCTCAGAGCAGGCCTCACCACCCCAGCATACATACCCCTGATCTCTGATCTTAAGTTCTGATCCTAGACATGTCCTGTAGGCCTCATAGTTCTCAGTGTCCCCTTGTGCAGGTGAGGCCACCTCCCCTGTGCCTGGCCCAGTCCTCAGCATCTGACCCCACCCCTAGCTAGAGAGAGCCATGACAGGTGCATCCCAGGGCATAGAGGCCTGGGCCAGGGGTCAAGTGCATCTCCTCTTGGCAGTGGGTGCTCCAGAGGCCCCTAGTTGGGTCGGCTCCAGTGCTGTGATTTACTGAGAGATTCCTACCAGACATAGCAGCCTGTCACATTTATTTCAGGTTTCTCTGAGTTCCCACCTTGACAGATAAATTGGGTGCAGGCTGGCAGAGCACCATTCTAATTCTATAAAGTGGTGTCAGGTACCTTTGCAAGGAATTGTTTCATCAGGAGGCCCAGTGTTCTTGGGGGCCAATCTGTATACCCTGTGGCCCCTTCACCTGGTGATGAACCTCTGTTCCCCTAGACTACCAATAACCGGGCCGCTGGGCACTGCCTACCTGGCCTTCCCCAGCCTCAGGCTCAGCTTTTCATGCCTGTCTCACCCTTGGGCTTCTGTGCAGGGGAGAAGGGGGTAATGCTCCAGGAAGGTAGGAGTGTAAAAAGGGCCAGGGAGGTGCCCCTGACTTGGCTTCTTGCTAGCCAGCTTCCCTTGGACCTCTCATCTCTGCTTTCTTATCTGCTCAGTGGGGTTAGAAATGCTTGTCTCTCAAGACATTAGGGCCTGGCTACTTTGTACTTGTGGGTCAGCCTCTACTGGAAGATTCAGGGTGGTTCTAGGGGTCTCTGTTCAGACAGAGGGAGGTGCAGTCGGCACAGTGGGGCTGGCCAGGTGCCCTTGGCCATGTCTCTGATCCCAAATTCCATATGGTGCTTGTCTTTCTGAACACGGCAGCCCTTTCCCCGTGGCCTGGCTGGCCTTGCCTTATTTTCTGGGCTTCTGCTGGTGTTTTGGCATCTTTTGCTGAATTCTCCCTCCACCACCCCCCTGACCCCAATCCACATATCTTTAACAAGAGCTTGGAACTCAAGAACACAGGCAAAGAATTCAAAACTCAGAATAAGCCCAGAAGTCATTTGCCTTAGAAGATGCTGGGTGAGGCCAACAGCCAGGTCAGGGGTGAGGCTGGACTGGAAGGTGGGGCGGGCTGTGGCGGAGGGGAGGTTGTCCAGGCTGAGTGCTAGGCCTGGTCCGGGCTGCAAGCCCAGGGTCTCCGGCTGGGAGCCCAGGCTGTAGGTGTGGGCATGGGGCTCAGACTGCGGGGCCAGGGCCAAGTCCCCTTTGCCTGACTTTCCCGTCTTGTGTCAGCATGACCCTGCATGAGTGACTTGGTCCTCAGAGAGCTTGTCCCTGCTCTGTATGCCTGACTGCTCCCTCATGGCCCTGGGCTGAGGTCGCACTGGCTGGAGGGGGCCCAGACGCATTTAATGCCAGGGCTGGGCTGAGGGCCCGTGGTGATCTCAGATGTCCAGCTTTCCATCAGCCGGGCCTTGTCAGGGCCCAGATTTGCAACTGAGAGTTTAAAAGCTGTCCTGAGGCTGGGTGTAGCGAGGGGACACAGAACCCTAGAACCTTGGTGCAGAGGGGTGTATGTATGTGTGCACATGCGTATAAGCCAGAGGACCCTTCTGGGGAATTCTGATGGAAAACGTGGTCTCTCATCATGGCTGTGGCTGAAGCAGGCGGGAGGTGCTGACTGGCAGTTCCCTCCTGCCTCCAAAGCAAGTGTGAAATACCCTGCTATTTATCAGTGGGTGGTGTGTAGGATGGGTCCTGTGGGAAGGGAAAATAGCTGTCCTGGGAATCTGCGTGGGCATCTGTCTGGGCAGAGGGATCTCCTTGGTGGGTTGGTGGTGCTTGGGGTTCTGGGGCCCGCATGGCCACTCCTCAGGGGCACTGAGGTGGCTGTCCTATTTTCCTTGAGAAGCCAGCAGGTAATATTGCCTAGGGTAATATCAGGGATGCAGGGAGTCTTAGACATTCATTCCTGCTCATAGTTTCTGTCATCTGAGATCAGTTGCTGAATTGTGGATTGCCTGTGGAAACAGACGGAAAGTGACAGTTTTAACACATTTCACAGGCCCAGGCCAGGGTTGGGGTGTGCCATGGGTAGCTGACTATTACCCTCTTCCCTGGAGGAGGGCATTAGGATGGCAAGCGGTAGAGGGAGGACAGGAGGACCCTTTCCTCCCCTCCTAGGAAATGCCCGGGTCTGTAGAAGTGTCTCTGCTTGGTGCTGCAGGGCCTGGGAGTACAGCCAGGGCAGGAGGCCCTGAAGCCAGCATGGCCTTTTGGGGCAAGGCAGTTGGGGCATCCCCAGGCTTCCTTTGGGTCTGGCCTTTCTCAGGAGTGATAAGCACCTGAATTCCTGTTTGTCATCCCCAAAGCCAGCCCTGTGGGTAGGGCTATATTGGGGCTGGGGACTGTGCGTGATGCTGTCCTTTGCTGGTGTGCCTGTGTGTGTGAGTGTATCTCTTGTCCCGCCTGGGGCTATTGAGGAGAACCCAGGATTGGTTCAACAGGAGATCTGCTCTGTGTGCATTGCTGACCACCAGGTCTCAGGCGTCCTCATGCATTGCTGGCTGCCAGGCCTCAGGCTGCTGTGATATACCACCCCCAGCCGGGGGGCTTTAAACCGTAGAAATGTACTCTCCAGTTCTGGGGCAGACGTCTGCAGTCGGTCTCACTGGGCTGAAATCCAGGTGTCTCAAGGTGGTGCTTCCTCTGGAGGCTCTGGGAGAGCATCTGCTCCCAGCCTCTCCCAGATCCTCGTGGCTGTGGGTGTTCCTAGCCCCATTACTTCATTCTCTGCCTCCCTGATCACCAGGCCTTCTCTTCTTCCTCTGTGTCTCCTTGTGCTTCTGTCCCATAAGGGTGCTGTGATTGCATTCAGGGATCACCCTGAATAATAATAGTCCAGGATAGGTTCCCATCTCAAGATCCTTAATCTAAACACAGGCCCAGGCCAGGGTTGGGGCGTGCCATGGGCAGAGTCCTTTTTTGCTATGTAATTTACCAGTCACAGGCTTCAGGGTTTAGGACCTGGTGTGTTTGGGGGGTCACCATTGTGCCAACTATAGGAGGTCAGTGCCCCCTCCCCCCCACCCCCCCCCACCCCCCGGCTATACAGGGGAGGAGTACACACCCACAAGGCACCCAGGGCGGCCCATGTGTAGGACCTGCAGGTGTCTCCCATGGTGTTTCAGGGATAGTACTTTTAGGCACAGTGTAGGCAGGCCATGGCCCTCCTGCCTCCCCTACTGCACCCTCTGGCCAGTGGTTAGGGGAGCACTGCCTATGCCTGCCAGAGTGCCTGTCCCAGCCAAGCAGGCCTTATGCTCTGAGGCCTGGAGAGGCTGGGCCATGCTATGGCTGTACTGGCCCTAAGCCCATGTGTGCTGAGAAGCTGGCCTTACTGTTGCTGTCCAAGACCTGGCTGTATCAGCTGCAAGGGGCCAAGCTTGGGGTTTTGCAAAGGTCACCACAGGGTGGGAAATATCCTGAGTCATGTGGTCTCTCAGACACAGTGTGCCGTTTACAGAATGTCCTGCCATTCCAAGACAAGAGCTGTAACCTCGGAGCCCTGTGTGCCCAGCAGCCAGTATCAGCGAGGACAGCAGCAGAGGAAAGAGCTAATCACACTCATCCTTGGCTTAGGTTTCACTTCCCTCCTTTTGACAGAAGCACAGATGACAGAATACATCTCTGCTAAAAGGAACCTACCAGTGGGAAGGCAGCAGCTTGTGGGGTCCAGCCCTGACCTTGCCATGGGCCTAGGGCAGACTAGAGACTTCCTGTGAAGGGGTGGCCCCTCCTAGGCTTCCTTGACCTTCACCTGATGGTGGTGTGGTTCTCGGGCAGCCAATCATTCTGCTGTCAAGAGAACCCAGATAGCAGAATTTTATGTGAATCCTCCTGATTTTAAAATGGGGCTTCAAATTTCTGAAAACCATCAATGGCAGCCGTATTTTGTTTTGTCTAGCTGTGCTTCCGCAGAGGCGGATGTGTCCTCTGCCCTGCTTTGGGGCTGTCCTCCTGGGCCCCCCCTGCTCCTGGGCTTGGGATGGAGGAGGGGCTGGTGGTTCCCATCCTGGGGAACTGCCACGGGGCTGCTGTGCCCGCATGCCCTGATGGGCTGAAATAAGAGAAGTCCGACAGCTTTGTGCCCATGACCTTGGCTGCTTCCTCCTCAGAGGCAGCTGGTGCCAAGCCTCTGCCCGCTGCTGTCAGGCTGTGGTGTCCTCCCTGACGGGCGGGGGTGTGGGCAGGCCACCTCAAGAGCCTCTCTGCCTTGCAGCTGCCAGGGAAAGCCTGCTGAAAGGAGAGAGGACAGGGTGTCCCCTGGGTGTCTCCTCCATGTGGCTGAGTGTGGCTCCCCTCAATGTCTCTACCTGGCAGCCCACAGCCAGCCCTTCCTACCAGGCCAGGTCGGGTACGAGTTCGCCAGGTCTGCCGGCGTGGAGTCTAGGGGGCATGCAGAGCCAGGCGCTGGAGGCAGAGCCCATGCTGAGACTTCTATGGGAGCTGCAGAGTCTTGCAGGTGGCGAGTGGCCACCAGAGGGCTTGGGAAGGGGTCTGATGGAGAGTTCTGTGTTTTGGCAAGACCACTCTGGCTGCCCACTGTGAGAGGGAGGCTGGACCAATGGCACGGGGGAGAGTGGAGCCCACAGGCCTGGGAAGTGGGCACAGCTCCTGTGACAACGACACAGTCCATGTGAGGTGTGAGGGAGAGAGCCCAGCTGAGGTGAGGCCTGGAGGCCAGGAGGTCTGTGGGGCTGATGTGCTGAAAGCCAGCTCTGGGAGCCTTTCTGCCTGTGACTTCTATGCCTATCCTAGCCTCCTGTGGCTGCTGGGACAATACCACACATTTAATGGCTTTAAGCACCACACATTTATTCTTTCAGAATAAATAATGAGCTCTTTGGAGCTCCGAAATCCAAAATGGGCTTTTAGGGGCTAAAATCAAGGCATCAGCAAGGCTGTCTCCTTCTGGAGGCTCCAGGGGAGAATCTGCTCTTGGCCTCTTCCAACCCTGGTGGCTGCTGGCGTGTCTTGGCCTGTAGCCACATGGCTCCAATCTCTCCTCCTGGGTCATGTCACCTCCTTCTCTACTGCAGCCAACTTTCTAACCCTCCTTCTTCCTCCCTCTTATGAGGACACTTGAATTTACATTCAGGGCCCAGTGGGATGGTCCAGGATAACACCTCTAAAGATGCTTAATTGAATCTGCCTGTGAAGCCTCTTTGCCAGAGGAGGTAACACTCTGCCAGTTCTGGGGATAAGGATGTAGACATCCTGGGGGTCACGATTCAGTGGCATGTCTAAGCATCGGACATTGAGGTCCTGGGGCTGCGTTTGCAGCCTGAGCCCCGGGCCCGTGCTGGGACTCATCTCTGTGTCTGTAACCCAGGCACTTTCTAAACTGCTCCCCAGACCCTTGACACCCGGCCCTCTGTTGTGACCTGGGGCAATTGCATGGGTGGCCCTGGGTCCTGCTGAGCTGGCTCACTGAGCTCAGCACCTCAGTGCTTGGTTCCTAGGGCCTTCCAGCCTCTCCTCTCCCCTCCCCACTGGGCTGTGCCTGCAGCCCGGGGACCAGAGGAGATCCAGGGCGATGCTCTGATTGCGAAACCCAAGCAGTGCTGGAGACGTGTTTCCAAGCTGAGAGCACCCTTGGCAGAGGCCACAGAGCTCCTGTCCTTGTGAAGGCTGGGCCCCCGGGATGGCTGCTGGAGATGCCAGTGTGGTGATGTGGCCCACGCTGGGAAGGGTGGGCGGGCGGTGCTGGAATGGAGGCCTGGAGCCGCCTGGGGTCACATGAGGGGAGTGCACCCAGCTCCCAGGCTTGGCGGGCTTTCCCTTCCCTGGGCTGTGAGGGCAGAGCGATACTTGCAGGGACCTGGGCCCACCTCATCCCCCCAACATGTGCCGGGTGGGGGCTCCCCTCTGTGTCACCTGTGACTGGCACTGACAGTCCCACATGCCCGGGTCCTCTCCTGTGCCTCTGCCACAAATTTAGTTTCTCTATGTCTGAGGCCTGCCCACCACGCCCTTCTCTTTCCTCCCATGTTTGTGTGGAAGCTGGCTCAGCTGGCTCAGTGGAGCTGATGAGATGAGTGTGGACTGGGAAGTTCGTAGCATGACCGTGATCCAGAGCATGATGGCCTTGGCCCTGACTTGGCTGTGACCCAACTCAGGTGCAAGGGACAGTTCTCAAATATGGGTCTGTGGCTCTCAGAGGAGCTGCCTCAAGGCTGTTTGGGCAGCTGTTCTCAGCAGGGGGTGGGCTGGGGGCAGGTTGGTGCATGTTTGAGTGTGCCTGGCTCTGCCCACCTGGCTGCTCCCCTGGCTGGCGGTGGGGACCTGGGCACTTTATCATCCCCTCAGTGTTTTAGAGTCGCTGTCTCTAACTGGGTACAATGGAATTAGATGAGATAATGCTCCTCTCCGGGAGGTCTGGGACCTGTTCTGTGCATGCTGTAACATACCCTCATGGTTTCAGGGGCATTCGTCTCAGCACCCGCAGTCCTCTCGGCCTTTCCCTGCTGGGCTCTCTTCCACAGACACGATGATCTGATGCTCTTCCCTACCCTTGGATCTGTGTTGCAAATGTCCCTCAAAGAGTTTTCCTGGTGGTGTGCAGGTACCACGCCTGGCTTGCAGAAAGCACAGGGCTCAGGGGTGAAGCTACCATCTGCTTGTGGCATGTCTGGCATTTAATTAGCAGCTGTGGGCTTGGCACACCCACTCATTGTGGGTCTTTGACCCACTCTTTGCAGACACAGGTTTCTGGGAGAAAGGCCATGTCTCCAGGGCAACCTTTTGTGTCTCTGACATCTGTGCCTCTGGTGTGGGAGATGAGGTGGGGTCAGCCAGTATGAGGCCCCCTCCAAGATCTGGGAGTCCTGTGGACATCTGTGGAAGAGACATGGGCATCCAGCATGGTGGGGAGGAAGGGACAGTGTGCATGGTGTGTCCAGACAGAGGCCTCTCAGGATGCAGGATGCTGGGAGCCGCCAGCAAGAGGTGGACGGCCCAGAATCAGGGCTGAAGGTGCCTGCTGGTAGGGGGCTGCAGAGCCAGCTCAAGGGACATGTGAAGGGGACACAAGCTCTTCCCCAGAAGCAGTGAGGACAGGACTGGCTCAGAAATTAAGTTTGGACTCAAGGTCCAAACCCTGCTGATTTGTGCCAGCCAGAGGCCTCTGACCACAGCCCCAACTCCTCTCGGAGTTCTCTGCAGGTCAGCAGACACTCAGCCGGCTCCAAGCCTGAAGTGTCTTCTATAAAAATTTCCAATTTTCCTTGACCCATTTGTCTTTGAAATTAATACTAAGCAGCACTGTGCACTTGGCCCTGGAGGAATTCTGAGCTGGGAAAAGGTCACGCAATCAGGTGGGAATGTTGGTGTCTGGCTCTACCTCCCTCTCTCCGGCTCTATTTTTCCTCCTTCTGTCTCACATATTTGGAACTTGGGTTGGTGTCCTCAGTTGGGATATGTCCCCGCAGAGCTCTTAACTTGGTCTCACTGGCTTGAGCCTGACCCTGGGGTGTGGGTTGCCCCACAGGAAAGCCCCTGAGACTTGTCTGAACTGGCAGAAGGACCCAGGAAGAGCCCAGCTGGAGCTCCCACTGGTGTCCAGGCAGGATGGTGGTGCCCATATGGGAGGAGGCGTCAGAGGGGAGCTGGCAGCACAGGATGATGAGACGCAGGCGGCCTAGGAGCTGAGCCTGGGACGCAGGTGGCCTAGGAGCTGAGCCTGGGATGCAGGTGGCCTAGGAGCTGAGCCTGTGTGGGAAGGGGCTGGGGCTGATCTGCGCTGGGAAGGGAGCAGGCGCCTGCTCCCCAGATCACGGGAGGAATGATGGTAATAGCAAGTGTACTTCTTTGATGGGAGGCTGAGGCTCAGGGCGGGCACCCTGCTCACCCTGCCCACTGCCACCACCCGTGTCTCATTCATCCATCCATCGCATTCTCACTGTGTGTTCTCTGTGTGTCTGGGGCTCTGGGTGCAGGGTAAGCAGCCGAAGACCAGCCAGATCAAGAGTCTGCTCTCTTGGGCTCTCAGTTGAGCCAGGGAGACCCAATATACAGATGCTCATAGAGAGTAGAAAATCCCAGAAACGAAGCCAGACAGGGTGAAAGGGTAGCACAAGAGAGGGTGGGAAAGGAAGGAGGCTGTAAGTCCAGGGGCAGTGGTTGAAGTGAGACCTGAGTGATAGGAAGGCCCAGCGCCGGGAAGAGCATTCCAGGCAGAGGAAACAGTATGTGCATGAACTCTGAGGCAGTCACCTCGGTGTGACCCAGGCAGAAAGAAGAGCTGATACAGGGAGCCCAAGGAGTAATGGGGGAGTGGGAGGCACGGGGCCCAGAGTGATGGCTGTGGGGCAAGGTGGGGTTTTATTCCTGTGCAGCGGGAAGCGTTGGGGAGGCTTTTAATGGACAGGGTGGGAGCGGGGGGGGGGGGGATCCTAGTAACACAGAGAGGTGGCCGTGCTGATGGGGTGAGGCCAACAGATTCAGGATGAGTTTGAGGGGGTGTTCCCACGTCCTGGGGATAAAGGAAGAGGTCAAGGGCAATACCTGGCTCTTGGAAGGCCAGGCCACCTGGGGGCAGTTGATGGTTTGAGGCTAACCAAGGGCTTTTCTGAGGGAGGGAGGCAGGTCAGGTAGCCTGGGCCAAAGTGCAGAAGCCAGAGACAGGGCCCTTTATGCTGACCTCACAGCTGCCCCTTCCACTGCTCCACGCTGCTCTGTCAGGGAGAGGTGTTGTCCCAAGAGAGGAGGTGTGGGCACCAGGCCACATCCTGTGTGCTTTCAGACTCATGGGGTGGAGGAAAGCTCCACGGTGCATTTGAAGCTCCTCTTTTCCTGGGAGGCACAGGTCCTGCTCTGTGGGATGGGCTGTCGGGAATGGTGTGAGGTTCAAGGTCCCTGGCAGACCAAGTCCTCTTCCAGCCCTCCACTTTGAAGGGGACCTGCCAGGATGCATGAACACTGGAACTGTGACCCACATGTGCTTGTGAGAGTGCACAGCATGGTTTGGCTGCCTGTAAGCCCTTGACGGTAGAGCCATAACGGCCACTGGCAATGCTGCCAGCTGCTCTCCACACAGCCGTGGCCTCAAGGTGGCAGACCACTCCTTGGCCCCTGTTGCAACCTCTCTTGGAATTTGGAGCTGGGGACATCTTGGCAGCTGTTCTCAGGGTCTATGCCTGTGAACAGGTTCTTGTTGACCCCACAGACAGCAGCCTGAGCCAACCCGGAGGCCGTGGAGCTCTGGCCCTGTGCAGCCATCAGGGAACATTTGCTGAGTGACTGAATGAGTTATGAAATCCCAGCACTTAATGGACTCCCCCCTCGGGTCAGAGCCAGACTGGCTCCCGGAATGGCTCCTGGTTTCTCCAGATCCTCCCCAGCACATTTCGCCTCTCTGGCAGTAAAGCAGTGTTGCCTTTTACATTACTTTGTGCTTCTTTGATTGTTGGTGAGGAAGAGTGATCCTCCTGTTTTTGATCACTTGTGTGTCTTTCTGTTTGAGTCTTTTGCCCAGTTATCTCCTGGGGTCTTGTGTGTTGGAATAAGCCCTTAATCTGCCTTAGACATTGACTTTCTGTCGGTTTTGATATCAGCTCTTTCCCGGCTATAGTCCTTCTTTCCTTTCCAGTTCTGTTAGTGTTACTGGCTGTAGCCGAGTCTGTGAAGCATCTTCCTCCACCCCCGTGGAGCTGAGCTAGTGGTTCAGGGACATGCTTGAGGGCCTGTGAGAGGGTGGGCACTCAGCATTGGTGTCATTTAGTCGGAGTGATGATGCAAGTGGCAAGGAAAGTCCAGCTCCTACCTGTGTCTGCATCTGCCAGGGCGTGGCAGGGACATCATCTCAGCAGACTCTCATGATGACCTTATGGGGCTGCTGTCACCGTCCCCACCTGTAAGGGACACTGGGGTGCCAATGGTCACGCAGCTGGTAAGCTGTAGAGCCGCAGTTGAAGCTGGGCCATCTGACTCCTGCGTGGGGAGTTGGGAACAGGCCCAGAGCCAGCGCTGTCTTCTCCCTGTCCAGCACCTCCTGCCTGCCAGAGCCTGAGCTGGCAGGACTGGGCCATCCAGACCCCACCTGAAGGGGCACAGAGGGCCATCTAGCACTGAGACTTAGAGCTCCACTTAATAGATGCAGAAACTGAGGCCTAGTGAGGGTGAGTGAGGACCTGTCTATGGGTCATTTGGCACCTTAGCTTCGGGGACAGTCTGCTTGCAGCTTAATTCCCAGCTACGTGTTATGGTTGGCACACAGCAGGTGCTTAAACATCTGTGAAGGGAAAATCCAGGGCAGCTGCCTGGGAGGCCTGGCCAGGTGCTTTGCATTGCTGGAGGGGCAGTTGCTCCTTGGAGATGTTGGAGGGCTGGCTGCTGTAGCCAACACTGTTACTGTTGCAGCATCAGGATGCCTGTCTGTGGATTCTTAGGGGTGTAGCGGTGGGCCATCGCTCTTCCTATGGGGCAGCAGGAGGCTGTGGGCCTTTGCTGGTCCTGTTTCCTCACTGCTGACCAGGGCTGGCATTTCAGGCTTACTACCTATCAGTCAGGGCTGACCTCTGCTTTAATGCTCTGCTGTCACTGCCTTGAAATTCTTAATCACTTTTTGAATAAGGGACCTTCTGTTTCATTTTGCACTGTTCTGCTCACCACTCTCCCTCCTGTGACCCTGCTTCCTTGCTCCTTCCTCTTGGAGCTGTGTTTCAGACCCAGGGGTCAAGGACACTGAAGTAAATGGCCCTTGGGGCTGAGGCCTGAGTGTGGACTGCAGCTCCCAGGAGGGAAGAGTGGCTGGGGGCAGTGATCTCAAGGGGTGTGGGGGACGAGGACAAGGCTTGTTTGGGGTCTGGCAGTAGGGGCTAGGTGAGGGCCTGGCCTCCTGAGGGGTGGATCACAGTGGTTCCCATGCTGTGTCCTGCTGCAGGTGGCAATGGTCTGGTTTTTGTGAAGGTGAGGGGAAGAGGCAGGGACCCAGGAGGAGGGTGTGGCCTGGAGCAGAGTGGCTGTGGGGATGGACAAGAGCAACTGGATCACAGGCATGGAGCCACAGAGGGGCTGCAGAACAGTAGGGTTTTGGGGGCTCATGCTAAGCAATCCCCACATTGGCCAGAGAGGGCCGCTACTCACTGGGCGGAATCACCTTCCTGTCCAGAATTACCCCAAGGCCAGGGAGGAGCTAGGCTGCAGCCCCAGGCCTAGCTTCCCCTCATATCTCCATCCCTGCCCACCTAGCCCTGCAAGCCCACTGGGGTGTTGCTCACAGGAAGTGTTTCCTTTGCTGGATCCAGGCCTGGGAAGGCCCTGTATGTCTGGACCTGTTTTCAAGGCTTCTATTCAGATATCTCTGGATACATGTGTGCATCTATCTGGAGATTCCTAGTTGGTTGAAAGGTGGCCTGGGCTTCGAGCCTTTCCTTGGCTGACTGCAGGGTCTCTGTGGAGATGTGCCACAGGGTCCTGTATTCAACCTGTTTATACTCAGCCTTTGACAGTTCATGTGGCAGGGGATGGGACAGGGGCTGGGCCCAGAGCTGGGTGCCCATGTCTGGAGGGACCAGTGGATTTGGCAGGAGAACAAAGAACGGAGATCGATCAGGGCCTTCTGGCCCAGTGACGTCCAACAAGGAGAAGGGCCACACTGAGGTCTCCAAGCCACAGCAGGAGCCCCCTTAGTTGGCTGTGGGGAGGTGTACTCAGGAGGTCAATTGACTGGAGGTTCAGGGTACTTTGTTTGGGTGGGGGGCTTTAGGAGACTCAGGTTAGGAAGAAGAGGTGTGATGGCCTGCTCAACCCTACTGCCCAGCTGGAGCCTACAGCCATGGACAGTCACAGTCAGGTCCCCACAGTGCAGAAGGTATGGGGACCTGAAACCCAGTACCTGGGCCCTGGAGGGAGGGGCAGAGCCAGGTGATACTGACCCCTGGAAAGATCAGAACCCTCAAGCTTATGTCCCTTCAAAATTTCCCAGAGCCCAGGGCAGGCATCCATAGGGGGCAGAGGTCTTGAGTGGGAACACCAGTGAGGACTGGCTGGGCAGTGTAGACAGAGTGCACTGGGTGTGTGTCGGGAGCAGGTGGACGCCAGCTCGGCTAGAGGCAGGGCAGGTGGGGCCTCTGATTTTTTAGGAGAAGCCAGAAATCATGATTTTATATGGGACCTCTTCATTTTACATTGTTGGCAGCTAATTCAAAAATTTGGAGAGCCATATATGGACCAAGCAGCCTTGGGCTGCAGTGGGGGTGTGGGCTACACGGTGGCTTCAGTGCCAGAGACTTGCACCCGAGTCCACAGTGCTCAGGCAGCAGCCGGGGACCAAGCCTCTTGGATGTGGCCAGGGCTGCCTCTGAGTTGAAATGTACTTCAGAGGAATTTTTATTTTCCTTTCGGGAATGTTGAGGGAGACCTTTCCAGAGGTTCTGTGTCTGCGAGGAGAAATCTGTGGTCGTTCTGTTTTTCTTGGAGGCCAGTGAGGAAGCCCATCTGCAGTGCATTACCCGGTGTGGGTGTGGGGTACTCTGCGCGGGCCCAAAGAGCCTCGGACAGGGTGGGGGCCCTGGAGGAGTCAGCCTCTAGATCCCTGGAAACGGTCCCCTGCCCAGGACAGCACTGAGGCACCTCCTCCCCCACACCCGCCCACCGCCAGGCTGCAGGGCAGATGGATAGGCCCATGGCAGTGCGTCTGGTGCTCATCCCTGGGGCCTAAGCTTTTCTTCCCTGAGCTCCCTGAGTTCATATCCAGGCCTGGATGTCCTCCAGGCCCCTGCAGCTTGGGAAGCAATTGTAGTCACACGAGGATCCTTCCCCCATCCCTACCAGTGTCCAAAAAGCCCAGGGGCCCGTGCTCCTGGGTTCTGGACAATATCCCTGGAGCTGCTTGTATTCTTGGCCTTCATGACCAACAAGACAAAGCTGGACTTTGATCTGTCCTGAGACCTTGGGCTGGGTTAGAGGACGGGGTCCTGACACAGGGGAAGAGGGATCCATGAAAGGAGCCACCTCGGGGTTAGGACTCCTGGGACAGGGCCTGCCTTTTGTAGGGTCTTTGGTGCTCCCCACAAACTGGCAGCCCCAGAGGTGGGCGGGTCAGCTGGGATGCCCAATGTGGCTTTGACTTATAAGGTTCCTGCTCTGGCCTGGCCTTAATCTCCTCATTTATAAAACTGGGAGTGTTGGACTCAGCCCGCAGCTCATGGTGGCTCACGGTCTGTGTCCCCATGTCTCTCCCCCACCGACATGTTTTACTTGAATCATGCAGTATCTTCAAACACTTTTGTGTGTATACTTAGAAATCAGAAGTTTCCATATTAAAATCTCAATTTTCAGTTTCATCAGAAAGATCAGAAGCCTGGCCACCCTGAGCGTGTTCCCACAGGCAGCTCTGTCCCAGAAGGGGCGGGAATGTCCCCTCTTGCCTCTTTCATGTCTTATGCACCTACTTGTTTTGCGCCTGCAGCCCTGGTTGACCATGGAGCAGGAAACTCCTGGACAAAGATGACCTCTGGCTGGTAGTTACACACACACAGCCTCTCCCCCCTGCCTATGGACATGTGCACGTGCACAGCCAGCACATCTACGTCTTCATCCATGTATGAAACTCTGGAATGGACTGAGCCACTGAGCCACCTGGAGGAGCTTCCCCGAGCTGTTGCCAGGAGCCCCATGTCTGGCCTGTGTCTAGATGAGTCTTGCTCCGGTGAGGCCTCAGAGAGGGCTGCATGGGCAGCCCTGACACTGTGTGGGACTTTTCAGAAAGTCCCACTACTCTTCCTTTTTGGGCACTTAAAGCCCAAGGAGTAGGTCACAGGCTGGACAACTTGGGACCAGGGGCTCACTGTCGTGGGCTAAGCTGCCCATGCGTCCCATGGCATGGAAAGAAAGAAGGTGCTTCCATAGCTTCGTCCTTAACTTTGTTGCCTGGTTCAGTTGCCATGGATATGAAGGATTCATTTTCTTTATTTTTTCTTTTTTTCTTTTTTTATTAAATCATAGCTGTGTACATTGATATGATCATGGGGCATCATACACTAGCTTCATAGACCGTTTGACACATTTTCATCACTCTGGTTAACATAGCCTTCCTGGCATTTTCTTAGTTATTGTGCTAAGACATTT
>CAUYPK010016051.1:0-12280 GCA_963574355.1 Loris lydekkerianus | reverse complement strand
AAACAAATTAAAAAACAAAGACCATATGATTCTCTCAATTGATGCAGAAAAAGCTTTTGATAATATCCAGCATCCCTTCATGATCAGAACACTTAAGAAAATTGGTATAGAAGGGACATTTCTTAAACTGATACAGGCCATCTACAGCAAACCCACAACTAATATCCTATAGAATGGGGTTAAATTGGAATAATTTCCACTCAGATCAGGAACCAGGCAAGGTTGCCCATTGTCTCCACTGCTTTTTAACATTGTAATGGAAGTTTTAGCTATTGCAATTAGGGAAGAAAAGGTGATCAAGGATATTCATATAGGGTCAGAAGATATCAAATATTCACTCTTTGTAGATGATAAGATTATATATCTGGAAAACACCAGGGATTCTACTAAAAGACTCTTACAAGTGATCAAGGAGTACAACAGTGTCTCAGGTTACAAAATCAACATCCATAAATCGGTAGCCTTTATATATACCAACAATAGTCAAACTGAAAAAACAGTCAAGGACTCTATTCCGTTCATAGAAGTGCCAAAGAAGATGAGATATTTGTGAGTTTATGTAACAAAGGATGTGAAAGGTCTCTATAAAGAGAACTATGAAACTCTAAGAAAAGAAATAGCTGAAAATGTTAACAAATGGAAAATCATACCATGCTCATGGCTAGGAATAATCAACATTGTTAAAATGTCCATACTACCCAAAGCAATATATAATTTTAGTGCAATCCCTATTAAAACTCCACTGTCATACCCTCATATTAATTCGAAATAAAAAAGAAAGCTCTATTTTTTTCTTTAACATATTGATCTCTTTAGTGAAAATGTCATTAATTTCATCAATTATTTTTCTGGTTTATTGAGTTTGTACTACATTTTATCTTGGATTTCATTGATCTCGCTTATGATCTATACTTGGAATTCTTTTTCTGTCATTTCTATATTTCCATTTTGGTTAGTATCCATTGCCAGAGAGTTGGTATTCCATTTTAGGAATGAAAGTGGGTGACCTTTTGCTCTGATTTTTCAGAATCCTGGAGTATTTATGCTGATTTCTTCTCATTTGGAACAGATGTCCCAGGTTGTAAGTATGACCGTGGACCTTCCTAATAAGTTCTTATTCCCTGCCTCAACAGAGGTGGGGTGGGGAATGAGGGTGGTGTGGTTGGATAATGTGAGCTTTCCCCCTGGCTCTACAAAGTTTTGTGAGGCATCTGTTGCAGCAGGATTTAAAAAATCTGCTCCCAGCTTCTGGGGAAATCTGCCAGGGTAGTGCTCAATTGGCCTCACTGCACCAGAATGTCTTCCTATGTAAGTGGGTCCATCTGAGATTCACAATGTCTGTCTAGCTTCACACCTTCTCGCACCTGGCTTTCCTGACCTCTTGGAGTGCAACTCAATGAAATGCCATTTCAGTGAGTTCCTGTTTAGGTACCCCAGATCCACTGTAGGCCTCCAAGGCATGAGTACCACTTTCCATGGAAACCTCACTTATTTTTCAGCACAAACTTCTCTCTCGGTTGGAATGGTTGGGAGATGGGGTGCTGTTCCCAGTCAGCCTGAGTGCCTGAATGAACTTTCTGGTTTCTATGCCACACGCATCTGCACATACCCTTTTCATAGAACCCACCCTAATCAAACAGGACAATTTTCTTGCAAGGAAAATGGGAACTCTCCCAGCTTGCCACATCTCAGAATCCTACCATATTCTACTGTCAGATCTGTCCAGGTGAGCTTCCTCGGCACCCATGTCTAACTTACACACTTCCCTTCTGTATCCCCAGCAACCCACTCAGGCCAAGGGATATTTATTTAGTGCTTTCACTAAGCCCAAGAGTGGTAACAAAAACATTTGGTAATATACAGTGTAATTGTTCAAAAGAAAGGACATAAGGTGTTTATAGCTTTGTGTAAGATTATGTTTGGTATACAAGTAGATAAAGGAAGAGGAGAGAAGGTTGAGCTCCATTTTCTGGCAGAGAATGAGAAAAACTGACAGGAGCTCTCTAGAGAGATGACAGGTAAAGAAAATGCGAGAAATGTGATGGCAAGAACAGACATCTCCAGGCTTAGAGTTGATTGGAATGGAAAGGATATTATACATAACCTAATTAACTTAATGCATCCTTAATCAGGTTAAGAAAGTGTTTACATTTTAAAGCTTCAGAGACATTTAGGGTCTGAGAAAATCCTTGAAGAAAGAAATCAGGACATTATATATAAAGTTATGAGGAATAATAGACTTATTCCTTATTCCAAAGGAAACCATGAAAAAGAGGATATTAAATTGCTTACTATTGTTTTGTATATTTCATCATCTCATGTTTAAATTGGGTCTGCAAAGCACTTCTTACTCATAAGGCTTTTTATTATTAATGCATATATTATTAAACCATTCATAAGCTTAAAAACCATTTTGGAGTTTATAAATAGTTCAATTTTTAGTATAAATTGACAGTCCCCTGTCACTTATGTGAATTCCTTCAGAAAAATAGATTTTGTGTGAATTCCCAAGTGGCCAGCCTACTCTGTCAAAGATACTATAATTCTAGACACTTACAGACTCCTGGTGGCAGAATTTCAAGGGACTATGGGGTTAGCATTCACAAATATTCCTAATCAGTCTTTAGGTTGATATATAGCCCCCTTAAAAGACAAACTATGTTTGAGTTGTGCCTTCCATGTCAGAGATTTCACATTGTATGCACCTTGACATTTTTTAGTTCTGGGACTTTTTGGTGACATAATCAGTGACTATGCAGCCAGGCCAATAGAATTTCCACTACTGGAAAGAGATTTTTAAACCAAACCCATCCTTATAGCTTGTTTCTACCCTCCAATAGGTAAGTGAACAGGTCCCAGAGCATTGCTCTTATTTCAGCCCTGTTGTTACTTACTTATTTATTTATGTATCTATTTATTTTTGTTCTTTTGCTATTTGTGTAGAAATTGACAAAATATACACTTAAAAAATGAATTTTATTTTTGTAAGTTATACACCAACAAAGTTGATTGCTTTAAGTAAACAAGAAAGTGAAACTCATTAGGAAGTAAAAACAACCTCTGTGAGAAAAGATGAAAGAAGGTCAGGAAGAACATTATCAATTCAAGTATTTACCCAAAATAAACTAAACTTTAAAATAGAAGTGATGGATTACATGGTGTTAGCAAAATCACATTTTTCTGCAACCAAGTAGTAGTGAGGACTAAAGAGATAAGCTAATTTCAGTAATAAAGAAATTAATTAATTTACATTTTTGAACACCTGAGTATTTTGCCTGTGAAAATTGACATATGGCTTCTTGTTAATTAGGAGGACATATATCCTTCATACTTGAGGTATAAAGATCACTTATGTTCTTGGAAGACCTGGTCCCACAAGATCGCTTTCGTTAGACCTGTTTTTATATTAAACCACTCCTCAGTCCTGGAGTATCCCTTCCTGGAAACTATTCCCAAGATTTGTTTTATATTTTCAGGTGACTGTTTAATAAGGCTTTTCATCTCCCCAACTTTTCTTCAACCAGCAATTGTAATGCCACCATAAAAAATAACTGTTTATATCTATATACATTCACATTTTTATCCTTTCTTTTTTAGTTAGTCCTTCCTTTTAAAAGTTTAAGTTTCATGTTATGTCTTTCTATATTATTTTATTCTCATAATTTAAATTGTAAAACTGTAATTAAAGCTCATATTCCAAATGATATAAATATTCACATTTTATTTAAATGTATTTTCAAACTAAGCCTTTTTTTCTAAAATTATTTCTGATTTTTGTATTTCCAATGCAGAATATTAATTTCTACCAAACATGCACTTACAAAATGAATTTTATTGATAGCATAATTGTAAAATTCTTTTCTTTACATGTACCAACATTCCATAAGAACCATATGCTTCTAGGAGCAAGTTATTCAATCATGCTAAGCCTCAAATTTCACATCCATTCAGTGGAATTCAGAATACCTCACATAAATCTCCCACATCTTCTTCGTTTTAGTACTGAAACTATTAATACTATTTCCTGGGAACCCCTTCAGTCCAAGGAAGACAAGGACTACACAGAGTTATTGTGAATTTAAAAGGAGATGAAAAGCAGGCAGCTTGGCATCTAGCTCACAGTGAAATTTCAAAGGTGGTCACTCCCTTTAGCTCCTTTTCCCATTCAATTCTCTTGCCCTATAAAGAGTGAATTATTTAAGAGAAAGCCAACAGTGTGATACTCTGAAATGACAAATCTTGGTTCCATTATTGAGAAGCTGAGTGACCTTAGTCAACTCTTGTTTACTCTGTGCCTAAGTTGCCTCAGGGAGACAACAGTGATAATTATCATTATCCTTACATTACAGTTGTCACTAGGATCAAATTAGAGTTTATAAAATTACCCTCTAAGCTAAAAGGCACGGTAAACACAAGTGCTATAAGTACAGACTTTCCAAATACTGATATTAGATCTGACAGTATCTTCATTCTTGGGTCAGATTCATGGTAGCTGATGTAGTGTCAGCCACAGTCACCTGTTGAACTTTAGCTTGAATTAGAAAGAGTTTTAAATGAAAGCCTTACTCTAGGATTCTTAAGTGGTGCAAACATCCCACATTCTGAGAGCACCAATGCATATATTCAATGCTCACTTCACCATATTCTCTCACACTACAAACCCCTACCATCAACCATCTTGTCTGTCTTCTATTTGCTCTACAGACTCGACAGATTTTCACTATTTCAGGAAATATCCAAGCATATAATCAGCCAGTGGCAGTAAATTGGAACTCTCTGCTACAGCTGGGGTTCGTTTGCTCCCCTCCCTAAAGGCCATGCAAGGTCATTCTGATTGCCTACTTGCCTAGAGAGGAGAGTAAAATTATGGATTCACTTTCAATGATCATAGGCAATGATGTAATCACCAGTAAAAAAGAAAAAAAAAATGTGTCTTAGTTGTGTTTAATTACATGGTCTAATAGGGTGAGACACAGTTATTAAAAAAAACACACACACACACACAAGAGGGGACTGGCGTTAGAACTCTACTCCCTAATGACAGAATGCCTTAGTTAAAACTCAAGTCATGCAGACATTATGCTTTCTAAGGAGTTTTCATAACAGCTAACCATTCCAAGATAATTCTGTCCTTAATTCCTGACACAGCATCTGGCACTTAGAATGCAACATGGTGTAGTGGAAATAAAATTGTACTGGAAGGGCAAAGAGAAGCAATTTTTCTACTCCTGGATCTGCTCTAAGAGATCTTTGTGACCCATGGCATGGAGGCACTTGATAACTATTTGTCATCTGATGAATGTATTAATATTATACAAAATATAAGAAGTAGATGTCTTTTTGAATACAAGAAAAATAAAAGCCTAGTGCTGCTCAGTGCTATAAAGTATAGAAATAAAAACACGCACATAAAGAAAAAAATAATGATTCTCCAGTCAGAGTGGACAACATGAAAAGATTTATCAAGACCTAAAGTAGGACAGAGTGTTCTTACTAGCTAGTACCATGAGTAAATAGTATAAGTAGGGACATGGAAAGGGGAAAGAAATGGAATTGGACAATTGGAGAAGAAGCGGAAAACATAAAAGATGGATTGTGCTAAAGTCTTGGGACTTTACCCTATAGTTGGTGGGGAGTGTGGACTGGGGGTAGCATAGGATTATTGTTATTACAAGAGATTTTTTCACAAAAACATTACTATACTAGTAATATGAATGATGAATCGGTCACACAGAAACTGGAAGAAGGAAAATGATCGGGTTAGAAGGCTGCTGCAATAGACAAGGAAAAGATGTTACTGGCTTGAATAATAGTTCCTATAACAGGATAATCATCCTTGACTTTTGAAGTTTGATGGGCTGCCACCCTCTCCAAGAAAAAGACAATCCTACATCTGCCCTATTGATTCCCCCCACCTTAATACCCCACTCACACACAAGCCACTGAACTCTCCACCTTTCCCCTTCTGAAGCCCTAAGAGTCTTGCTTTCTACAAGAGAGGATGGGCGGATCTATGAGAAACAGAAAATGTAACAATGTAATAAAAAGATTTTTTATGATTTGTTTGTTTTCAATCACATTGAGCTAGGTTTGAAGCCAGAGAGATAATTTAGATATGAGAAAGGCTCCGGAGAAAATATGGATGAAAAGATACTAAGGAACAGAAACAGGAGATTTTTAAGGTTCTGTGCTATAGATTATGAGTTAGAACTTACACTAATACTTTTCAAGCAATGATAGCAAAAAATAAAATTATTTTAAAATATTTCATTGCTTAACTATGCTGCTTGCAAGATGAGATGACATGCATTAACAGATTCAAAAGGAGGTTCCCATTTCTTGAATGCCTTCTGTCTCCATTATACTGGGCATTGCATTCAAGATAGGTATCAAAATTACCATTTTACAGATGATGAAACTGAGAAAATCTCAGTAACTTTGCTAAGGCAGTATGGCAAGTAAGTAGGAGAACTAGAATGGATTTTGTAGCCTGTACTCTTTATACTTTGATTCTATGACAAAACTGAAAAGAGCTCAGTAACTTTGTCAAGGCAGCATGGTAAGTAACTAGCAGAACTAGAATGGATTTTGTAGCCTGTACTTTTTATACTTTGTTTCCATGGGGGCCAGAAGTAGATTTTGCATGATGATTTTACAAGTAAGCAACTCATCACTCTCTTTCCACTCCATCATGCTGCAGCAACTCATCACTCTCTTTCTACTCTACAGTGCTACTTTCCAGGCCTGGAGTAAGGCAAACACAAGAATGCTAAGAAATGAATGGACTGAAAATACATTTGGAGGAAAAATGAACAGAACTAAATAGAGAATCCATAGCTTGTTAGAGATGTAGGTGAATAGGTAGGCTTTTCTGAGATAGATGGTGAGGTTATAGTCCAATATTATGATGGGTAGGGGAGGAGCAGATTGGAATATGGCAGAGAAAATGTTTAGGAATGATGAACTGAAGGCTTTTATGGCTTGTCCAGTTGGTGATGACCCAAAGGAAATCATTAGTACAGAATGGAATTTGAACTTGAGAGGGTCAGGGCCAGTAATATTGATTTTGGAACTTTTACATACAAGTGAGAACTATTTTAATTGTGGTGATTAAGATCACACAGGAAGAGTATTATAGACGTCCTGGATCCAGGACACAGAGATCTCTTCTTGTGAAGATAAATTTCTTCTTTATCAACCTCACTGAACCTCTTAGCTACTATAATAATATTTGTTATGAGAAAGTATACATTATTTTACACAAGAAATTACTGTTAGCATTGTTTTAAATGTACAGAACTAACTAACAGGCACACATGTTCATGGAGAGAAATAAAACTCCCCTCTGCCCCTTGGAAATCAAGGAGAGGAGAGGAGAGAAGGGGTAAAAAAAAAGAAAAAACCGTCAAAAGGGTACAATGAACACTATTTAGGTGACTGGCACACCTATAGCTGGGACTCAAGAATTACAAAAGGAGCCATGTAATCAAAAAAATTTGTAAATCCTTCAATAATTTGAAATAAAAAATAAAAAAATACATAGGGAGCACCAAAGGTAGGTAATTTATCACAATCCACAGAGTTAATTAGTGACTGAACTAGGGTTTGGACTCTTAACTATTGTGGCACAGTGCCTGCCCAATTCCAATATCTATTGAAATGGAATAAAATTAACTCATGCAAATATTATTGGCCATTTTTGGCATTTTGAAGATCCGTTAGGAAACAACTGTGCCCCTTAACTTTCATCTTAGTCTTTGGTTATTCATATTATATAGACTACAAAACAACCTAATAGAAGACTAAATAAAAGGTAAAAGGAATTAGGAGTTAGTTGGAGACACTTTTCCAGGTAACCTAGCACCTGGAAATTTCGTTTTGCAACAAATACTAGGACTGTCTTCTATAGACAGGTAATGCCTATATAGATACATTGTTTTGCTATATAATTCTTAGATGTAGAAGTCTAGCTCCAAAGCAGTGGTTCTCAATCCTGGCAACATTTCCTGGGAAGATTTTTTAAATACTTATGCCAAGACTCCTCCACAGACTAATTATATCAAAATTTCTAGTGCCTGCCACAAGCATAGGTACTTTTAAAATGTTTCCAGGTAGCCTGGAAACACTCTGGCTGCTGTGTTGCTCCTCCCCTCCCCTCTTGCCCTTGGTTGATTTCCACTGAGTTTTATTTCTCTCTATGAACATGTGTGCCTGTTAGTTAGTTCTATACATTTAAAACAATGCTAACAGTAATTTCTTGGATAAGCTTATGCATTTGTTTGACTTGCCCTATGGATAATTACCGCAGAAACCCAGAGATGATACAGAAATCATATATAAAAATTCACTTGGCAAACTTGATAAACTATGGCAAAGAGCAGTTGCAACTTTATTTGCCGTAGAAGAAAAGGAAACAAATAAATACAATATTTGATGCTAAAATATTAAATATTGTTACATGGTTTAATAAAAAAAAAACTTGTGTTGCTACAGAATTACCAACTATAAAATTAGGCTCCTCAATCCTCAAAGCAAATGGAATCTTAGTCACTTAGTGAAGCAGTATTGGTCCATAAGGACTATTATTAGTTTCACCTTTATACTACAAAATATTTCACTTCCACTAGTTATTAAGTCTTTGTGATGCATTCTGTCTTCATAGCTCTTTTTAACACCATCTGATATTTATTTTATAGCCATCATCTGTGATATAACCATGACAGGTGGCACTTACAAAAAGATGATAAGTATGTTTGCAATCTTAGTGCCTAGTGACTTATTTATTCAGAGGTCTCTTTTTAAAGTTAAATTGCTTTTATATTGCTATAGACTCATATTTGCTTCATTGTAAATAGAACAATGCCTGCCCTGGTTTAAATCAGTGCTCAAACCAGCAAAATGCTCATCTTAAACATGTGAATAACCCAGGATATCAACTGGAGTTGGCCAGCCCACACTCTCCCTCTGATAGTCTCTCCCACTCTTAATGTCTTTCTACTAAAGCCTCCAATGTACTAAAGGGACCTGAATTTCTGTGTTCCTCTTTGGATCTTAGGTAAGGTATGTAACCTCTCTGAAATTCAGCTATTTGCTCCAGAAAATGGAGCCAATCATGCCCACCTTGTATGGTCATGTGAATTAAAAAAACTCATTCAAAAGTATAACATCTAAGTTGTAGTGAATACATAGTAGTGTAGGTAATTTTTATTATTCCCCAATTCATGTATTCATTGATTCACCATTCATTGAGTGCTTTCTACGTGCCAGGCTAGCAGCCAAAAAAGAAACAATTGTCTTCCCATCATAAGACAAAAAATAAACAAAATATATAAATAAAATATAGAGAAGGTATTAGAGAGTAAGTGCAATAAAGAAAAACAAATGAGAGAAGCAGAGGGGATGGGGTGCTCTCACTGAATGGGCACAGGGTCAGGGTGTTTGGCATACTTTTTGTGTGTGAGACATAACCACAAGAGGGACCCTACCTAACAAAATCAAATATGTTGACCTGGTTGTTTCTACCCTCAAATTAGCCTGAAATAAATTTACTTAAAGAAATAAAAAGAAGGCAAGAGAGCAAGATGGTGGCCGAGTAACAGCTTCCTTGCATCGGGGCACCATGAATCTGGGGAGATAGGACTTCAGGCATCTCTGGCTGGTGGGATCTGTGTATAATCATCCCTGTGAGAATACAGGGAGTCAGCAAGAGACTTCTGGACCCCAAGAGGAGGACAAAAACAGTGGAAAACTGGCAAGTGGTCGCATGTGTTCAATCGGTCTAAATCCACCAGCAACTGTAAGTACAGTAGCAGTGAGACTGCAAACCAGAAAGGCCTTACCTGTGAACTGTTTTGGTGTCTTTGGACTTGGCACTCAGTTGAACTGCCATGGAGAGAGCTTGAGCAGGAGTGCGGAGAACTTTGGCCATTGTCTAGGGCCCCAGTCTAAGCCGCTGAGCCAGACGAAGCTAATAGTGTTTGGCGGTGGGCCATAGGGAGCCATTAGGAGAGAACTGCCCCGGCAAGCTCCGGCCTCAGGGTTGCAGAGCAAGAATCGAGCGGGAGCTGGTAACCTAGTGACTAAGTAGCCTAAAGGTGGGGACTGAGCCGCCTTACAGCCTTAACCCTCAGGGGCAGAGTGAGACTGGTTTTGGCACAGTGGGTAAGTGGATAGCCACTTCAGCAGTGATTCCAGCGACAAGCACTTTCCTGGGAAAGCTTCTGCTCAGCAAGTTTACAAGTTTAAAGTGCCTTTTAAGAGGGCTGAAGAGAGATTTAGGGTGTCTACCCGGTGGGGTTTGAGAAATCAGCAGCCTCCAGTTGTATCGGCACTGTGATTAACATCTCATACCCCAGAAGACCACGTGTTGCCCAGACAATATTCAACAACATATATATACTGCTTTGTTTTTGGTTGTGTGATTTTTTTGTTTATTTTGATGTTGTTGATCTTGTTTTGTTTTTTTAATTTCAACCTTTTCCATACAGATTTTTTTTCTTTCTCAATTTTTCTAGTTTAATTACAATTTCCCATTGCTGCCTTTTTCAATAACTAGAACTTCATTTTTGCTAGTGTTTCTACCCCTATTATTTGGTTTTTCACCCAATTTTATCCTGTAAAGTTTTATGTTTGCTTGTTTTGGTTTGGTTTATAGCATTTATGTCTTCCCTCTCTACTTGGTGGTGGTGGGATACTGTGTCTGATCAGGTTAGCAAAGAGTTGCTGAACTCAAGGGAACCACCCAAATGGGCACCCCCAGAAGGTGGGGTTCTTTTAAGGTTGTATCAAAGTACCCCACTGTACACATATATTGCTCTGTCTCCCTCTTTCTGTGCCTCTCTTCTTTTTGTCAATATTCCTTTTACCCACCCCCTCTCCTTTTTCTATTTTCTTTTCTCTCATTCCTCCTTTCTTTCTTCCCTTTCTTGCTCTTCAACCTTCTCATCCTTCTGGTCCTGTACCAAAAGGACTCATCAAAACCTTAGTCCACAGGCATGGGAACTTAAAGAGCAAGAGGAAGTGAAAGGAAAATTAGGGCAAGGAAACAGATAAGAGAAATCACTCATGAGGAAGAATCAGCAGAAAATTCTAGGCAACATGAAGAACAGTCCACAACAACCCCTCCAAGGGATCATGAGGTAGCTACTGCAGAGGAGTCCACCAATAAAGAAATGTTAGGAATGACAGAAAGGGAATTTAGAATACACATGATGAAAACAATGAAAAAATGATGGAAACAATGAAGGAAACTGCTAATAAAGTGGAAAATAACCAAAAGGAAATCCAAAAACAGAATCAAATAAGAGATGAACGCTATGAAGAATATAGAAAGGATATAGCAGAGCTGAAGGAACAGAAACAATTAGGGAAATTACAGATGCAATGGAAAGTATCAGCAACAGATTAGACCATGCAGAAGAAACAATTTCAGAGGTAGAAGACAAAGTTCTTGAGATAACTCAGATAGTAAAAGAGGCAGAAAAGAAGAGAGAGAAAGCAGAACGTTCACTGTCAGAATTATGGGACTTTATGAAGCGTTCCAACATATGCATTATAGGAATCCCAGAAAGGGAAGAAAAATGCCCCAAAGGAATGAAAGCCATGCTAGAGAATATTATAAAAGAAAATTTCCCAAATGTCACCAAAGATTCTGACACACTGTTTTCAGAGGGATATCGGATCCCAGGTCTCCTCAACTCTAACTGAGCTTCTCCAAGACACATTGTGATGAACCTGTCCAAAGTCAAGACAAAAGAAAAAATTCTGCAAGCTGCCAGGAGTAAGCACCAGTTGACCTACAGGGGCAAATCCATCAGAGTGACTGCAGACTTCTCTAATGAAACTTTCCAACCTAGAAGGCAATGGTCATCTACCTTTAATCTACTTAAACAGAACAATTTCAAGACCAGAATTCTGTACCCTGTTAATCTAAACTTTAAAATTGAGTGAGAAATCAAATCATTTATGGATATACAAACATTGAGGAAATTTGCCACAAAAAGACCAGCTCTACAGAAAATACTTCAACCTGCTCTACACACTGACCATCACAATGGATCAGCAGCAAAGTAACAACTCAGAAATTAAAGGACAGAAACTAACCTCCACACTGATGCAAAAGATAAAACTAAGCAATGGACACACAATAAGATGAATAGAATACTACCACACTTATCAATTATCTCAATAAATGTTAATGGCTTGAATTCCCCACTGAAGAGACATAGATTGGCTGACTGGATTAAAAAACACAAGCCATCCATTTGCTGTCTGCAAGAAA
>CAUYPK010016050.1:0-51308 GCA_963574355.1 Loris lydekkerianus | reverse complement strand
GGCGGAAAAACATAGCCCCTGTCTTAGGTTGCCTGCTCTTGCAGTTTCAGTCTTACCCGTCATGGGGATACAAACATCAATGGTTTGGTCCCTGTCTTAGGTTTACTGAACTCAGAGTGATCTTACCCGTCTTTGGGTACTATGAATGTAATCCACCATGCAGCCTCTCCATATCCTGTCTTAGGTTGGCCCCGCTTTGGGAATCTTACCTGTCATTGGTGCTATGGAGGGCGGTGAAGAATAATAGTTAGATTCTTGGTTAATGAGCCGGTGATATTGGACCTCGACCTGATTTAACTGCCTCTAACCTTTTTTTTTGGGATACAGGGCTCAAAGGTGAAGGGTAAATAAGTGTAGCAGGGGAAGAAGGTAGGGTGAAAAACCATGTAGGCCCGTCCACAGGGGATTTTAGTACCTTAAAAGTAGGAGAGACATCATGAGATGCAGTGTTTCTAATTTCTCACTTACAAATGAAAACCAATTTATGTAATGGAATAAGGTGGTCCAGACTTAGCTGAGATGTGTTAAGTAAATATTTATGCTGGTTCCGCTCCAGGGAGGTCAAGGATTTTATTAACATATTTGTTGAGGCCAGGGGGCCCAGGGAAAGCTTATGCCCTGTTTACATGCCTGAGGAGCCTTTTTGCTTCACGTTAACAAAGGCTATTTTTTTTTCTTCTTTTCTTCTTGTATTGCGGCCTTTACTTTCTTGTTGTTCATTCACCACTGCTTGATCTCAAACCAGAGTTTAAAAAGACTGCTTTATTTTTTTCCCTTTTGTATTTGGAAAGTCTCTTCTTAGATGTTACTTAGGAGATTTGTTTCCAAGCTTTATTCTTGTACTTTTTCTCCTAGTTTTCTTTGGGCTGTTATCAGCAGTTTGTACTTTGTTTTGTCTTCATTGCTGAAAAGAAAAATCACCCATTAAAAAGTCAAGATTTGAAGTGGTGAACGTAATTCCTTGAGTCCAGTCCACAGTTTGGCTCTGATGACTGTACCAGGCTGACCTCCAGTCCAGGGGAGGGTGCCTTGGCAGAAATCTGAAAATTCCTCGATCAGTGACTCCCTTTTTTGGATTTATGGAGTCTTTAGGTGGATTGCTTTGTGCTAAGCAAGTTCCCATTAGAAAGGAATGAGGCTGAGAGGAGGAGTTTGCGTAACCTGAGTGTTTGCAGCTGTACTCCGAGCTTACCATGCTCAAGATAGGCAGCAGAGACACCCTTAAAGCCCCGAAACTCTCATAATGAGTGATTTTAAGTAGTAGTGAAAAAAATCAGATAATGTTGTTAACCTTTTGTGGCTTTCTCCTGACTTGATTTGTTCACCCGTCTTGAAAGTCTTTGCTATTATTCTTAGAAATCAAATTTTGAAGGACTCGGCAGCCCAGCAAGCAGAGTATTCCATTGTGGAACAGGATGACTGTGAAAGCTCTTTGTGCTGACGATTAATTTCACATGTAAACACTTTTCATTTTGTTGCCAGCGAGGAGGTTTCCTTTTCCTTGCTCTGCCTAGTTGAAGTCTAGAAATAAAATTCCACAGCTGTCAGTTTCCCACATGCTCCTGGGCGGCCTCTCAAGATGGCTTGGCGATGAGTGGCGGGAATGTAGGGGATTCCACTGTTCAAGGCTACACTGCTTGTTTCTGATACCCCGACTCACAAAGCAAAGAAGTAGAAATCTTTTGCTTGCCTGACATGGACCACTGGACAGTGACACCCGCTGCATCACGTCAGAGAACATGAGTGTCCTCTGTGCCCGTGATGAGAACACGCACCTGAACAAGGCCAAGGCCGGAGAGTTTAACCAGATCGTGAGCTATCTTTGTCTCCAGGATGGAAACGGTTGTCTCCCCCAACGCCTATTTCTACGTAGTAAGGACTTGTTGGGCCACAGAAACTCTGGGAGTCTCAGCAGGTATTCTAATACAGCAGAGCCAAAAATGCCCTGCTTTCCTTTCTAGCAGGATGGCATTTCTGGCTGTAGAGCGCACTAGTCAAGTGTTCATAATGCTTCCCTGTAATTACTCATTGTTACCACAGCCAGCTCCAGTGTGTGTGTGTATGTGTGTGTGTGTTTAAATTAGGTCAGTGATGCATGTTTCATTTAGTTCCCAAGCCAGGATGGTTGCCAGCCTAGGCCCTAACACTTTGATTCTGCTTTCCAAACTGTGCAGAGGTTGTGCACAGCATCTGAATGCAGGGCTCCCTCTGCATGCTGATGGCTTGACTCCCGGGGACAGTGTGTTTCCCCACTGTGTGCTTCCTCTCCAGGCGGCATGCAGAGGGCATGAGACTAGGGCTCTGGAGAGAGGAGTGTATCATCTTTTGGCACCATGTAATCTTTGATGTAATGCTGCTCGGAGAAAATGATCCTTGTAGCTCATTTATGGTATCGGTTTACATTCTGCCCTCTCATGTGATCAGTAACATCTGGGAGCAGAGTGGCTTTTGAGGGAGCTTCTTAATAGGAGCTACATCAAAGGGTATTTGCAGAAATAAAGGGTATGGATATGCACATAAATTCCCCTTGAATTGCAGTACTGGGTTTCACAGCCTCCTGGACAATAGGCAGAATAGAACATGTACAGACACAGAGACACACCATTTAATTGGCAGGAGATTACGGAACATGTGCCTTTGCTGCTCAAAGAATTAATCCTGCCTCTTGGACCCCCACTGCCCTCGTCTGCTCTCCCCATGGTGGGGAGTGGGTATCCCTCTTGTTAAGTCACAGAAAGACTCTGCATTCTTTAAACATACAGGCCCTGTCAAGGATAAAGAACAATATTACACTGTGATTATTAACAACCAAGCCATGAAACATGTTTTTTGGCAGATTTCTGAGAAGGTTTGTTAACTAATCAAGTAAGTAACATTTGTGTATATGGTATACTTAGGCTCTGAATAAGATATTACCTTGCCATTAAGGATCATACCCTAAAGAAATAATTGATAAAGACAATAAAGGAACAAAGGAAAATACAAAGTTAATAAATGATAACTCAGATTTCACCTGTAAAATATAGTAGAAATTATAGGAAACGTGTCAACTTCTACATTGATTCTGTGTGCTAGCCCCTCCACTGGAAAAGAAATAGCAAGTTTGAAATGAAAAGCTTAAAAGAGGTTTAAAAAAATATTTTAAACCAATAATTTCATTCGCATATTATTTAGGGCCTGGGAGGACTGGTCTCTGATTTTTGCTACATTTTATTTTCTAATTTGGAGCCCTAATTGTCAGCTGTTTTTAATAGTTTATACCAAGTCATAATTACTGGCAAGCTAAGTGCCTTATGGATGTAAAAAAAATAAAGTTACTTTTTATGATTCATTGTCTAGAGAATAAAGAAGAAGAGAAGAAAGGAAGCAAAGAAGGAAGGAAGGAAATAGGAATATTTTATTCTCAGCTTGTGTTCTGTGACAGACTGTTGAAACTTAAGTAAAAGAATCAGTAAGAAATAGTACATAGTCACCATAAATCACTTTAAAATACGCAGTGCATTTAAATACATTTAGTATACTTGAAAGCATAAAGTTGGTTTTACTTAAGAGTCGCTCATGGATATCTAAATGCATATCGGTCATGACCACTATATTTAAACAAATGTGATTCTGTATATTGTTTTGTTTTTAAACTTAGTCGTCAGTGAGATAAATGTAGCATTGTAGAAAAAGATGCATTAACCAGTATTTTTAGTGACAAGTATCAATACTCAAACCTTCTCAAAATTCAAGCAGAACCTTTGCATAGAATCCAAAATGAAAATACCAAAATTTTCTCTTCCACTACATTTACCACGAACATTCATATTTCCTTAATTGTTCAGGGTACATCTTGTTTCTCTGATTTCCTAAGTAACTTCTGGAAGAATAGTATTCTAGAGGCTTTTGAGGATTGTGTTTATGCAAGAACAAACAACTGTTTATTTTATATATGGAAGACATTTTAAAAGGAGATACATTTCTCTTACGAAGATGACATAAACTTGGGTTTACTTGATTAATAAAGCAGCAATTTGAAGGTATTTCCATGTGTGTTACCTGGAACACTTAAATTTTCAAGATACAAACCACTAACAACAAGAGAACACAGGAAAAGTGTAAAAAAGAACATGAATTTAATTCGTCTTCATGAGAAACACAAACTTGAATTCAAAAGAATGAATGGAACACAGTAAAAGCCACGTGTCCATCTAGTACCAAGAAGAAGGAGCTGCTCCCAGCCCAGCAAGCACAGATGGACTCCAGAAAAATCAACTTACCAGCTCTCTGACTCTCACGTTATCTTACCAAAAAACCTCAATCACGGTGTCATTGTCAGTTCCTGTTATTTTGAGCTAGTTAGCAAACCAAAGGCACAGAAACTCTGGGGTCGCCTTGGTCTTGGTACTGTTGTGGCTGCCAGGAGCTGCAGACCTGGCCGCCAGGGCACTTGCCCATAGGGACTCGTAACAGCCTTCTCCCTCACCCTCTGTCGTCCTGGCTTGTATGTGACAGCCCTCAGCTGCCCTCCCAGATGTGCTTACGCTGAATGTCCTGCCAGGTGTTGGTTTTACTTGCTGTTCAGCCTGTTGATGTGCGTTCCGGCAGCCATTACCTTTCACATAACCTGCATGTCACCTAAAGCCACACTGTTGCTTTGCTAGGGCTGCTGTGACGAAGTGCCACACACCAGGTGGCTTATATAGAAGCTTGTTTCCTCACTATCTGGAGGCTGCAAGTCTGAGACAAAGATGCCGGAGCATCACTTTCTTCCGAGGCCTCCCTCCTGGGCTGGTAGAGACAGCTGTCCTCCTCTGTGTCCTCACATGGTCTCTCTCTGTGTCCCTATCAGAATCTCTTCTTAGGACACCCATCCCCTTGGATTAGGGTTCACCCTGGTATCCTCATTTTCACATAATTACTTCTGTAAAGACCCTGCCTGCGAATACAGTCACTTTCCGAGGTGCTGGGGGTTAGGGCCGCAGCAGACGAATTTTGAGGGTAACCAATCAGCTTATCACACACACTTCTAAAATTATCTTTTGGTGGGTTGATACCCGCTTCTGTGTCCACTCCCAAGCCCCCAGACTTGAGCTTCTAGAAGGGGGGAATTCTATTTCTCTTGCAATTCCCTGGAACCTAACCTAGTGTTCAGCACATTGTGTCTCTTTCATGTAGTCTTGGTGCGTGAATGCGTGGAAGTGAGGAAGACATTTGAAGTTGAAAAGTACACTGTGTCCCTTTTCTGGCAGGGACAGAACTTGGGTAGGAGACTAGGAGAGTTCAGGTGAGAAGACAAGTGCAGAGAAAAAGCGGTACATTCAAAAGGAGATCCCTTTTGACAGAAAGGCTAATGATTGGTGCTCGTGACTGCCATGTCCTGCCCGGGGAAGAAGGGAGGGCTAAGCACCTTGCGGAACCCGAAAGGTCAGACTTGGGTTGTGTCCAAGCAAGGATACCGTTTGTCAGAAGATCTTTTTTCTTCGGCCTTCATTTTATAGTGCCAACATACCAGCGGTATAGGGAAGAACAAGGTTGTAATGTACAGAAATAGTATATTTCCTATTATCAAGCACTGTTCCTCAAAACCAGCAGTGCTTAGAATAAAGGGGTTTCAGAATCCCCTTCAGACAGGTACATGGGTATGCTGAGTTCTTAGATAACTTGCTGAGCATGTAACAATCTGAGAATGTAACAGACTCTTTCTCTTTCCCTGCCATTCCTGGCTTAAGGTTCTGACTCTAAAGGAGATGGGAAGATTTTACCACAAGGCCAAAGCAACAACATTTCATTTTTCTTTCTTTTTTTTTTTTTGAGACAGAGTCTCACTAAGTTGCCCTTGGTAGAGTGCTCTGGCGTCACAGCTCAAAGCAACCTCCAACTCTTGGGCTTAAGCAATTCTCTTGCCTCAGCCTCCCAAGCAGCTGGGACTACAGGTGCCTGCCCCAACGGTGGAACTATTTTTGTTGTTGTTTTTGCAGTTACCATTGTTGTTCAGCAGGCCCAGGCTGGGTTCGAACCTGCCACCCTGGGTGTATGTGGCTGGCGCCCTACCCACTGAGCTTCAGGCACAGCCTAACATTTCATTTTAATTAAAGTACACAATGATTAGTTGATGATTCAAATACTAAAATGTGACACTTTAGAAACGCCCTTGATCAATTTAACAAATATGACATAAAAGAGGAAGTTTCCTTAGTTATGGGTTTTGCTACCAGATACTCATCTTCCCAAGTCCTTTAGCAAAAACCACTGTTTTTCTAAACGAGAGTTCTTGGAAAAGCAAATGGTTAGAAAGGGAGTAATAATTCTGAGAGGCAAGCTAATTCACCCTGCAAATGAGACTTGGGAATTGTCAGTATCAATGCCTTGAACCTGGAAGTTAAAAGCTAAAGTAGTGTCATGAAAATGGGATATCCCTGAAAAGCGCAGGTATGGAGACATGAGACCATTCCCTTGATGTTGCTTTTTACTGCTTCCTGTGCCTACTAAGATTTTACATGTACTTTTATCAGTGTTTTTAGTTTCCAGTGGACCATGATTTCTTACGAACATTTGTAATGTTTTAAGTTGTGCTTAAAACATGCTTTTTAAATGGCAATATAGAAATTAATCATTTGACATCCATTTATATTAAGTGAACTTGCAGTTGGTCTTAAGTTGGAATAGGTTACGTTAAGCCCAAACTGAGATTTTGTGTGTTGTGACTTTGTTTTAACCCTTGAAAAGAAGCTCGTGAATTTTAGATTGTAATTTTGTTTTCTTCCCCCATTCCTGGCTGAAGGAAATGTCAGGGAGTGGCTGCTTGTCCCAAACAAGGCAGATGGTGGGATACTTCCAGAAGGAGTGGAGAAAGGAGGGGAAATCTAGGGACGAGGAAGGTGGCTGGGGTCCTCAGAAAGCAGCCCCAGTCCACAGTGAGATGAGAGTTCCAATTGCTTCAGGATGAGCTCTCAAATAGTTAAGACCCAAATGTGGGTGGTGGCTGTGGACTGGTGTAATTTTGAGGAAGAGGTGGTAGGCGATTTTCATTCTGGGATAGTGCGCGGGCAGGCAGCAGCATAGCGGAGAGAACTGAAGTTTAGAATCTGGAAACCTGGTTTGAGTTCCAGTCCTACCCTACGCTGACCATGGGACTTTGGGCAAGGCAGTTGGTCTTTCTGCTTTGCCATTTCTTCGTCTGTGTAGTGGTAATAAGACCCATGCAGACACTTACCACCTGGATAAAGTTGGTAGCGTGTGTGAAAAATGGCTTTGTAAGCTGGGATGCACTACAGCAAAAATAGTTACTGTTGGATTATCCCAAGGAATGAGCACAGCCATTCATGTGGGATATGAGCACAGTTCCTGCCTCAACCCCCGGACCAAGGGCATAGATTGGGGCCTACAAGACATTAGGCTGCCTCATCTAGGGCTCCCAATACCAAAGGTAACATCTAAATCTGTTTGTTGATCTATTGAGAGTTGCCTCTTAATTGTTGTTTATTAAATGTGAGGCTGACATACAGAATTTAGAGAATCAGATCTAGAGGGAATCTTTCTTAATATTCATCCTGTCCCTTTCAGCAGGATGACATTAAATGCGAATTAGCCCTGACAGATGGTTGTTGGATTCTGTTTCTAAATTTTTTTAAAGAAGGTTTCACAGTTTTTCTTTGAAAATTCTTTTAGTAATTTAACAGTTCTTATGCTGAGTTCTTCCTTATAGCTGACCTACATCCATAGTTGTAATTTTTAAGTCCTTTCCCCCATTTTATCTTACTGGAGGTGGGGAACAGCTGGTCAGCAACCTTATGCTAATCACCTCCTGTATATTTAAAGAAGAGTTACTCATTTCCACTCCCTCGCTCCACCTCCTCCCACCCCAACTCCTGAGCTTGTAGTCTCCGAATCATTCATGGCAATGCGGCCAGTCTCCCAGCCCTCTGTCGGGTGCTTGGCTGTTCAGGCAGCTGGGCAGAGAGTGTTGTCAGTGGGTACATAGATGTGGGGAGAATTGAGGCTGCTGCTTCCTTCCCTCCTTTACTTTGTGCATAATCTTTAGCTTCGCAATAAATAATCAGGATAACCCCAGTTTGATGGATCGATGACGCAACATAAACTTAGACTTCAGCAAGGATACTTATCAGAGGTGGCTTTGAAAATGAGGCCTTCCTGGTGACTTAGAGCACTCAGCACACATGCCATTAAGCTGCTATGATGCCTGCTAAAGAGAACATTGATGGATAACTCTGCTCTGTTGAACTTGGGCTGGGAAGACAGGGAGCTCCAGCCCTCCGGAGTGTTTGTAGAGGCAGAAGCATCCTTGGCAGTTTGCGAGAGATAACGGGCTTCCCAGCGCTCTAAGTGGCAATCGGGAAATAAGTAGCTAGTGAGGGGAATTGAGTTCATTAAGCTGATCCCATGTGGTTTTAGAGTGGATCCTGTCCTTAATCTGAATATGTGTTCTTTTATGTCCCTCTAGGTTTATTACCCAGAACTCTCTGTCTGGGTCAGTCAGGAACCATTTCCAAACAAAGAAATGGAGGGAAGGCTTCCTCAGGTAAGATCCGCGCCGACATTTTCATAACACTATTTCCAATTTAGAAGCAATTAAAAACACAACAGAGTTATTTTTCATTTTAATATTCATTATGAGCTGCTATAATAATCCATTAATTTGATACTATAATGACCTTGAAAATTACATACATTTTTTAGAAAAAATCGTATCTTAAGGCCGGGCATGGTGGCTCACACCTGTAATCTCAACACTCTGGGAGGCTGAGACGGGTAGATTGCCTGAGCTCACAGGCTCACGACCAGCCTGAGCTAGAATGAGACCCCATCTCTAAAAATAGCCGGGAGTTGTGGTGGGCACCTGTAGTCCCAGCTACTTGGGAGACTGAGGCAAGAGGATCATCGCATGAGCCTAAGAGTTTGAGGTTGCTGTGAGCTAAAGATGCCATGGCACTCTACCAAGAGGGACCAAGTGAGACTCTGTCTCAAAAAAAGAAAAAACATATCTTAAAGTCCTGTGACTCTTAAAGTTTACATTATCTTCCTTTCTTGATAAATAAGTCAAAAGCAAATTTTCACTTAAGAATCACGGCATCAGTACATCAGATGTACACTTCACAAGTTTTAAATTTGTTCCATCCTGGTTAGACAAACTCAAATATGGTCAAGCTAAAAGATCTCTTAAAGGTACATGATGATGACATATTCGTCTACTAATAATGCCTGATAAGATTAACCATGAAACAAAATGAGAAAAACATAACAAAACTATTGCATTTCTTTCTCCTAATTTTTAGGCATAAGAAAAATTATATAATCATGGTTTCTTTGTTCTGACATGTTAGGTAGGACAGTTCTCTGCCTTAAAATTTGTAAAATTTATGTTTTAGACATTAGCACTATTTCTGAAACAAAGAAACAAACAAAAAAAAGATTACCAGTTTTTACTGTACATACCTTTGGATGTTGCCTGTTAGGGTAAACATCCGTTTGACCTCAAGCAGAATGATTATACTTTTGATCAAAGACCAACTGATTTTACACTTAATAAACAAAATAAGGTGAGCTCCCACCAAATGGCCTTTATTTAAAACTTAAATAAAAAAACAAAATAAGAGTCTATTGAAAATAAATTTTCTGTGTGAAGGTTTCATAAGTGTAACTGACCACCAGCGAGGCCTTCCTCAGCTGTTGCATGTACTTCAGCGTTTAAGAAAGTCTTATTTACACCAAATGGGTTCAGCAATTCCCTGTCTTAACCTGACAGGCAGAAGTTGAAGAGGCTGTGTCAACTGGCAGTTTGCACTGAAAGAAAACAATCCAAGTCACTTCTAATCTTTCAGAGAATTTCTGAAGGTCAAGGTTGAAATCATTGGCAGGAAAGTAGGTGAACAAAATGGTCTGGCCCTACTGGAGCTAGACTTGCACTGCTCTTACAGAGGGAGCTGGAGTGAACAAGAGCTGAAATAGTAGGGCCTTCCCTAAAGTGCACCCACACCCCCTCCTCCCCGCTGCCGACCTGCACTGGCAGCGGTTTAAGCTTAGAATCTTTGCTGTGCCAGATCAGGACACAGTTCCCCTGAGGCAGCTGAGGGTGAGACAGGAAACAAAGTACAATATAGGCTTTTTGTTAGTTCTTGCCTCATTCAGGCTTCCAGACGTCCTCTCTTTGATACTGTTGACATCAACCAGAAGGGCAAAACTAAGTGTAGCTCTTTAGTGAGATCAGCGGGGCCTCCTTGACTCCTGGAAGCTGGGCCAGGTGCTAGGTCCCTCCCACACTGGGCATGCTGCAAGGGGGGGCACGGGGTACTGTGGGATTCGGGTCTTCTGTTATTTTAAGTTCTCCCCTCTCTAAATATAAAATAGTAGTTTAAGCATACTCTATTTGCCTTTTCTTCCCCATCAGTTTCCTTCTGGAAAACATATTTGTGCATTAATTGTAAGAAAAATAATCTTGATGCACTTGGTACAAAACACATTATTGAGTAATTGAGAATTAATCTCCTGATGGTCATCAGCAGGGATGGCCACCCAACCCTCAGGTGGGTCTGCTGGAAGGACACCTAGGACAGCCAGTGTGTGGGAACCACTGGACACATCTTCTCTCCACCCCCCCCACCCCTCAAACCTTCTAGAGTACTCAGGCTGGTCAGTCCTGTAGAGACTCCTCCATGGATGGAGTATTTGCCTAAATTCATATAAAGTCTGACTTCAGGTGAAATAATATGCCATTGTATCCTTTCTTCAAAATACCTCCTCCCTTGTTACAGAAGCCTGAAATTCCTTAAGTAGGGGGCAGAAAAAACATTCTTTACAAAAAGCAGGGAGCCAGTCATGGGGGAAGGTTTGAAACCTGGTAAATCCAGGGCTGCAAGGGGAAGGTGCAGACAAACGCCATCTTGCCAGGAGCTCCCCTGGCTGGGTTCTGGGGCTCAGCGTGCTGCCGTGGTACACCTCTCTGCGTGACCTGCTGCTGTGGCCTTGCCAGAGTCCAGTTACTGGGTGTCTCCTGTACTGTAAGTTAATGAGGGGAAGAATAGTCAGGGACTGTTTTTCTTTCTGTTTTAATGTATGTAGGCTTAAAATCTAATAAAGTGCTCAAGCCATAGTAGGCACTCAGAGCATGAATAATGAATGAAGAAATTTGTGACTGTTTGGGGACCTCAAAAGAGAGAAAAAAATAATAAAAATGGTAAATTCAAATCTAAAGTAATCGCCTTCACTTTTTTTTTTTTTTTTTTTTTCCCCCCTTGGAAGTACCTTTTCCCGAATCCCCAGCTCTTCATTTTGTTTTGTTTTACGGAGGTTAAAGCTTAGAGAAACCGAGATTTATAGAGAGAGACAGACTAACTATTCACCCCTGAACGGAGGAAGTCAGCACTGAAGAGTTGTAAGGCCAGCCGGGTCAAGAGTAATTGTTGAGTGAGATAGTGTTTATGAACTTTTGATTTCCCTTTCTTCCTGGCCTGTGACAAGTAGCATCTATTGAAGTCTTCATTTGTCCACAAGTGTGTCATATTCTGTACCATGCCAGCTGGCTGATGGGAGAGGTAGAGAGGGTGGGGAGGTGACAGAATTATTTAAAAGTCGTCAGGATTACAGTGGATTTTTTTTTTTTAAATTGGGATTGTGTACCAAAATTTCAAGATTGAAATTATTTTCACAACTGTGATGAACCCTCAATAGCATGCTTTTGGAAATTTTATCTGGATCCTTAAGGGTGTAAATAATGAATTATATTTTCATTTAATTTTCTCTTTTGGTCATATTCCTATTTAACGATACCAAAACAACTTATAAAACCACAACCTAAGACTGGTTATTATGGATGTTTTAAAAAATGTTGTATGGTCTCAAAGTTGAAGATTTTTAAATGTAAAATTTAGACACATTAGATGTGTAATATAATATTAAACAACATTAAGCATCTAATGTGCCTAAATTTTATATTTCTGGACAGTCAGATAAGATTTTTTAAAGTTGAATTATCTGCTGCACTTAACAGAATGGGCTGCTGAAAATAATTATTCAGTTTCAAGTTGTTTGGAAGTTCCTGACTTCTGAAATCTTCCTAAACAGAAATTCAAATACGGTAACATCCAAGTATTTACATCTAGTGGAACTGACTAATTAAAATGGTCCCATTAGAACATATGACCTGATCAAGAAGGAAAAAAAAGGAAGTTTTTAAAACCACAAGGAATAATTTTTTTTTTTTTTTTTCTAAGAAAACTCTAGTAACCAATGGTTCCTATCTGAACAGGACATCATATGTGTTTGTGGTAAATTAAGACTCTTATGTGTATCCCTGGGGCAGGCGGGCGTCACTGTCCTGTGCTCTTGCTGTCTGGTTATGATGGGATACTCCCCTTCCTTGCCACCCCTCATGGCAGTGTGTCAGTGGAAGCGGCACGGTGGCTGACCAGTGGTCACCTGAGGTTGAATTGTTCTAGTCAGAAACACGAAAGTCTCCCATCAGGATTGTGAGGAGAGACTTAGAATAGCCCCAGTCAGTCCAGCCTAGCTGAGTCCCACTCTCTTCTGGGGCCCTGCAGTCAGTGTCCAGGGCCTCCCCTTACGTCCCTCCCAGACACTCCCATCTTTGGTACCTCTTGTGGTTCTGACCTTGGGACCCATGTGGAATGTGCCAGGTGCTTGTAGAATAAGCCATACATAGATAAGATGTAGGAAAGTCGTGATGTGCTTTTAAATATTTTTATTGTACATTACAAAACGGACTATTAATCCCCTCCATCACACCCCTGAATTATTTTTTATAATAAGCACCTCTTATTATAAATTAAGAGCACCTATAAATAAATTATATAAATTATAATTTATATAATAAATCTTATTATAAATTAAGAGCATCTCTGGTCTTGGACCCTATCTTATACTGGAAACCTGACTCTGGGGAATGCTGCCTCCCCCACAGCCAGCATCACTGGGTAGAGAAGCACTTGATTCCACTGAAGCAGAGGTAGCCGGGGTTAATTCATGCCCCCACAGACCTAATATTTACATTCAGGTGAACTGTGTTTAATGTGTAAACTCTGTTTGCAAAACAGCAGGAGTCCAAGGGTAAAAAGCTGGGTGGAAGATGCAAAATTAAAAAAAAAAAAAAAAAAATGGTTTCGGAAGCATGACTGAACTTGTCTTTTTGTGTGTCTGTGTTTTTGTCATGTGTTTGTGTGTGGGTCCACCTGCCTCTCAGGGAAGACTTCCTGTCCCCAAAGAAGTGAACCGCAAGAAAGACGATGAGATGGCCGTGGCCTCCCGAACTCCACCGGGTGGCAATGAACTCCGCTTCCCAAGAATCAGTTACCTCTACTTTTTTTAATCGTAACACCTCCATTTGTATTACATATGGTGTATGGGTATTGATGAGGTCATGGTATCATATATGGGATTTTTTTCTGTGTAAATCATCAAGTATAAGAAGGAACTATGGGACTCTGAGCCTTGCTTTAGAGAATTTACAGTGGACAAATAGCTGTCATCAAACCAGTTTTTAATCATCCTGACTCAAGTGAAAACGCTCAGAATTTCACACTGTGAATCCACGTTTACAACCCTTACAGGTGGGCCCTCAGGCCTGGTTCGCTACGACAATGTCTTCCACAACTCAAACTCCCACCGTGCTCACACAACCGGTCCACTCCGCCTCCCTCACACAGCTCCCGACTGCTTCTGGCAGAGGCTGAGAGTCCCCATTTTTTTTTTTTTTTTCATTTAGATGTAACAAGCCTAGTAGTTTATGTTCATCAATTGTCTGTATATCTCTCTATTTTATCCATGTACTCTTTTGATGTATAGAAGTAGTCTGAAACTCATTGTTTCCTTGTGGTAAGTGACCGAGGTGCTGCCACAGGACCTGAGACACTGATGAATGGTGCTATTTTGGACTTTCAACATGCTCCTTGGCGAGGTAGCTCTGATGGAGTTCTTTTTTATTTCCATGTTCTAAGAAGGTGTTGGTACTCTGTTTCCCTGAATGTCGTTCTCTAGACTGGACTGACTTTTCTCCTCGTGTCTTCAGTGTGGCTTTCTTCCTCAGTGCTGTAGGCTGCGTGAACCGACCAGAGAGGCTGAGAGGCTGTCGTCTCCTTGGCTGGCGCCCACAGGCATGCAGTCGCGGGAGCAATCACAAAACTGTAATCCACTGAACCAGCCCCGTTCCTTTACGTAGTAGCCTCGCCTGCCTGACTTAGAGAAAGAAAAGCAATAATTTTACAGGCATTTTGAGGTGTCTCTTTGGATTCTTTCTGTTGGAAAGGATATTTGGAGGGAAAAAAGGGCAAGCTCATTTTTTTTTCACCTGCCCTCAGAAAAAATATCCCAAACAGCGACATTTAAGTAGGAATATGACAATTATATCTTACAAAAAAAAAATTAAGTTGGAAAAGATGACTTTATACATTTTTTTTTTAAGGCAGAGCACTCTTTTTTGGTGGTTTTGATAAGCAAGGTGTAGAGTTTACATTTTTGTCCTTGCTCCCAATGAAGTGGATAAACAAAAATAAAATATCATCTACTCATGGAATGTTGTTCTGTTAGCCAGTCTGAAAGCCCACCTTAATTTTTATATACCTGTCTTTCAGCTCTTCCTTTGGCAGGGCAGGCCTTGTTCTGAACTGCTCTGCTTCTGACTGTTACACACCCCCACGCATGTGCTGCTCTTCTGCCTTCTCTTCCCGCGCTCCTGTGGGCCTGAGTTTCTCGTGCGTCCTCCCCCTTCGTTAGAATAGGTATATCAGCTGTGTAAATAGAGCAAGAAACAGTATTCTGCATCTGTGGCATTTATGTAGAGTTGCAGTTGTGTACTGCTGCAATGCAGGCTTTTGTAACCACGTGGTCTTTACTGATGCACTCATGACAAGTACCCAATGTATTTTAGCTATTTTAGTAGTATTTGTTCAATAAATATGCAAGCTGTAAGGTAACGGTCTGATTGGCTCATCATTGCAGAGGCCTGCTTTTGAATGCCTTCCCTGGTTCATGCTCATTCACGTGTTCCCAGAGCCCCAAAAGTCAGGCCAGGAAACCCAACAGCAAATATCAAAAGAGAGACGCAGCCCTGCTGTTCATGCGTTTTCCCTTCTGAGGGTTTTACAAGATTAGGGGCTGGGCAGTGGCTCATTAAGATGGTATTTGCAGAGCTGCCCCTGGACACAAGGAAGAATTAGACCAAGATCCTTTTATTTCTGCACCACCACCACCACCACCACCACCACCCACCCCCCCCGCCTCCTCGCCCCTTCAAGGCATTCCCACACACCTCAAAACTTACTGTTTCTCACGCCTTGCCATTAAGACCCATTCTGTGGTATCCTTTGTTCATAGCAAAAGAGACCTGACTCACATCTTTATGGGATATTTGCACTTTTACTCAGACAAAAGGCTTGAACTTGTAAGAGGATAAAAATTTGAGATAGAATTCTAAGTCATTGAGACGTAATGTAGCCAACAACCTGGAACTGATCACATGATAGGATGAAGATCTGAAATGCCTGCTGCTAACTCCTCAGCCTTTATGGGAGTGAAACTTTAATTTGACTTATGCCCAACTTGCTAATTTGGTTGGTTGGGTTCAGATATCGGCTTTTCATCTCAACAGAAACTGAGAAACATGTCTCCAAGATGAAAAGTGGAGGGAGAAAGAAGAGATAAAAGTAACGTTGCCCCCAAACCCGGAGCTCAGCCTCTGGAGAGTGGGCATCAGTTGTTCTCAGAAACCTTTGTGTTATGTATGTGCCCAGAAGGACTTTTAAACTGGGGGATTATGGAGTTTAATTTGAAATTATTGCAAATCTCAGGTTTTGGTTAAGTTTTGTATTTACCCTCAACTTTTAATCTTATTAAGAGCCTTAAGGCAGGACTAAATTCCAACTGCCTACCAAATAATCAGAATTTGTTCAACCCGAAGGAAAAATTTTAAGGAGATACCACTCACTGCGTCTTTGGTTAATGCCATCCAGATGTTAATACCTCTGGAAGTAAGGGAAGTCCTCTTTAAATTTAATTACCTTTCATTTTACAATCCCCATTTTTCTCACCCAAGGGGCTCCTGTTACCTGTAGGGTTGTCATAGATATGAAGGGATACATCCTACCTTCTTGCGAATGCTAAACTGGAGGGAACACAGAAAGAAGATGGGGCCAGGCCATGGGGGTGGTACGTCTTGGGTTGCTTTGCCTATCTGTATGAGTTATCTGTTGCCACATAACAAATTACACCTGTACTTGAAACAACAAACTTTTCTTATCTCATACATTTCTGTTGGTCAGGAATTCAGAAACAATATATCTGGTGTTTATGGCTCAATCTTTCTTGAGGTTGTGGTCAAGATGTAAGAAGAGGCCCCAGCTTATCTGGAACTCCCGATGTGACTTACTCCCGTGGCTGTTGGCAGGCTGCCTCTATGTATGAGCCTCTCCATTGTGTTGAGTCCTCATAACTTCTGGCTTCCTCAAGAGCAAGTAATTAGAGAGCTGGGCACAAGGCAAAATGCCTATGACCTAGTCTCGAAAGTCATTGTTGTCGTTCATGTTCTATTAGAAGCAAGTCAGTAAGTATAGTTCACACTCAAGAAGAAAGGGAATTATGCTCTGTCTTCTGAAGGGAGGAATATCAAAAAATTTCTGGACATTTTTAAAAACTGTCATACCATCTGAAGTTAAAGAGCTCAGGGTGATCGTAGGACAGGGGCTGGAAGTAAGAAGGATCGAAACTGGCATCGTAGCTAGGTCTTTCAATTTAAAAAGTTCTCAGTCTTTGAAGCTCCAGAGACTGCAGGTATGTGAAAAGATCATTCAGGAGCTAAGGCGTTGGGCTGCCCTGCTTCCATTAGCTAATACAAGTGCTATGAGTCCCCAAAGGAATATTTAGGGAATCTGTAAAAACAGGGAAGCTGGAGTAAATTGATGTTTAAAGTTCCATTCAAATTTATGGACTGTGGACTTTGCTGACGACAACTCTTTTAGCCTCCATAAACTTGAAATACTAGACTATCGACCCTGCACCTCACTTGAAATTTGTAGGATGCACGTGTGAAGATCAGCTGTGGTCTTGAGGGTTAACAACTACTAATGCGGAGCTAAGAATTGGGGAGCTATTTGGAGGCACGTGGTAGGAAACCCAAATATTGATTAAAGACTGTTATATCCTCTTACCAAAGGCAAAAATATCGTGTTACCTGTGGGTGAGATTGCTAACCACCAACCCTAACCACTAACCGTGGACCAGATACAACCTGTAGACTTGTTTGGTGCCTATGGCATGTTTTTTATGAAAACGATTGAATGGCCTACATTTGCAAATTGGAAAGTTTCACTGGAAAATCCAAGTGAAGATCTAGCAATGGTGGACGTGGAGCTGAGTGGCCTCCTCATCTTTATAGGGCCCACCTGTCCTTGCTCCAGTCCTATCCACCTCTTTCCTTACACCCTGTCTGCCCTAGTCACGTACATGCCTCACTTGGCATGGCAGTTTGCAATGCTAATCCTCTGATTTGCAGGGGATGCTGTTGTACTTACTTTCACCAACAAAGAGCCAGGTGTCTGTCTACAGTTTTCCCTAAAATTGATGTGCAGAGAATGAGTTTTTGTTTATAACAGACCTTTCCCCACATTACTAAACAAACAAACAAACAAAAAACCCAAAACAGGACTCAGCCATCCCAAATCTTAGAATTACACACTTAATATGTCACCAAAACCTCAGATGTAGCAAACAGAAAGATTCCATTAATAATTAATCATAAATCCATAGAGCTTTGGACTTTCTTTTCTTGTACAAATGTTAAAGGTGATTATGGTGTTAAATAAGATGGAAATGAGCCATTTCGACTCATAAATGAATTTTCAGAATTCAGATGGCTATCTGGTAAAGTATAGTGATGGAAACAATGATAATTTTTATTTAACACCTTTTTCTCTTTCTCCTTCTGAATCTTGTCAAAGAATGCTTTGACAGGGAGCGTCCTGAAAGAGTAAAACACAGAGAAAATCATTAGGAGGCGCTGAGCACCCCAAATGGCTTCTTCATGTAATGTAATGAGCCATTTCCCATTATCCTCAACATCTTGCCCTAGGATGTTTCTTGCCTGGGAAGAAAAGTAACTTGGAACAGCTAAAACCAGTCTAGGTTTGCAATGCTGATTATGTTCAGGGTAAATACAATACCTCCTGGGAATACCAAACTTTTACAAGTTATAATGGATAAAGCCCAAGTCTGAAAAGTTTTCATGTGGGTTCTTTCGGATTTGATGTGCAGGTCTCTTCTTATACAGCCACCAGTCCCATCCTGGAAACCCCACTCCAATGACCTTATCTAATTCTAATCCCCTCTCAAAGGTCTCACCTTTAATCATTTGGGGATTAAGTTTCCGAACATGAAATTTCTGAACATGAAATTTGGGGGACATGTTCAAACCATAGCAATTCTCATCATATTTTATCTTATAAAATTGTTAGTATCTTTTTCATCATAGCAACCAAAAAATGTGCTGCCAAACTAATGAGCCACCTAGAACTTTGCTATTACCTGTGGCGTTTCTGATTATTATGCTGGTTCTTATTCACATTATTCTTTCAGGCCAGTCAGCAATACTCAATAGCCACACACAATTTTACTAAAGATACACCATGCTTTTAGTCATTTTTCTAATTTTATATGAGGAAGAGTATATGGAGAATCTTGTTTTTATAACTTAAACACGGAACACTTAATTATATATGTATGATTTTAATTTGTATTGATTTTAGTGATTAGTTTCACAAGACATTTTTAGTTCTCATTGATTTGTATAATATTGCTCAAAATAGCTATTTGAATTGAAAGATGAAGTTAAGCTTTTTTTTTTTTTTTTTTTTTTTTGACAGAAAGTGTCTGATTTGGCTGACTGCTTTGACAGTAAAGATTGGCCCTGCCAAAGAAGTTTTGTGACAGACATTTTCCCTAAATGAGCTAAATCTGCAGCTTCAGAGTGGTGATAATATATTTAAAATAAGAAATAAGATCAAAGCATTTTATCAAGAAGTATTGTTTTGCAAAAGTGCAATACAATTTAAAATGTGTGTTCTCCTGGCACTGCTGACGATATAGGTTTTAAAAGGTGAACCAAAGTGAAAGTGTTACAACATAATTAACAATAATTTGATAAGTCTTAGTTAAGCTCTCTTGGTATCCTTCCCAGAAATTGGCAAAGTGAATTATTCAAATGACTGAGGAAGAAGTCTCTTTGCTAGTCAAGTGTTTTCCAATTCAGTGCTTTAAGAAAATGAAGAGGGACCTTATCAAGTTGTCAGGTGACAGAAGATTAAAAACATTTTTGATAATAGACCAATCTGTGAATTGTGGTGCTTACTGTAGAAGTAATTAGAAGAATTGCATTATGTGGCTATGATAGGATGCTTTCAATTTCCACAATGTATATCTATTAAAATAAAATAAAAATAGAACTGACGCTGACTCTATCTTATTTTACCAATAAGTAATATTCATCTACTGATACATACGTGAACTAATTGAACGAAGGTGATTGTCAATAATTAATCAATAATTGAGAAGGATTCATCAACATAATTTCACTTTTTGTATTTAATAATTGATATAAGATACTTAATTGTTTAATCAGTAGAGTAATGCTAATAATGATAATTTAATCACATAATTTTTTAAATGCTTACAGCTTTATAGTATAGAAAATAAAAATAAAAATAGAAAATTTGGGTACATTTCAATTGCAGATAAATGTGGTATGGTGGTCAACAAAGTATTTTTCAGTGAAAATCTTAGTAAGATAAAGGACTTTGGAGAAAGTGGAATAAAAATTTATGTTCAAGTAGAAAAAGGAAAGTCAAATTTCTAAAAGTTAAAGAAGTATTTGTTTTTAAAAATGTAATAATGGGGACTTATTCATTGCGGTGGTGTTTAGATTGAGCTGTATACATTTATGAAAGAAATTCAACTTTCACTTAAAAATAGAAACCTTCATAATGTGCCCCAAATTTACATCCTTTGAAAGTATTTAAATTTATGATGAAAACTATTACAATCCACTTAAAAATTGCATGATGATACCTTCATGAAGATTTGTTTAGGGATATACAACAAAAGAGTTTGAAAACCTCTGAGCTGGGCAACAACCTAGGTGCTGTGTTTTGAGGAAGCCATTCTTGGCCAGAAATACTCCCTCCGTACTCTCAAGGCCCAAATCATCCCCATTAGTTTTTCATTGAAGTCTTGGTTGTCACTGGCCATTAACTTACTGTCCTCCAGGGAACAAGACCCCAAGGAAACAGAGCATCAGTGAATTTTGAAGAGGACAAAGAAGAAAGGTCCAGATTGTTAGTGGATGGTCCACTGAGGCACTGACCATACATACGGATGGCCAAAGAGGGTCTCAGAGGAGATCAGTTTTTCTGGGTCAAAAATTCTCTGAATCTATAAAAGATAGACCCCTCTCCTTAGAGCCTTTACTGCATCCTCCGTTAACACAAGTCAAGTCTCTTTAGACCTAATATTTTTTTCCTCCAGACTCTTCATCGTATCTCTATCCAGCATATCCCAAAGAGGTGGGTCAGTGGTCACTCTTACAAGGGAGGAGAGCCCAGGTCAGTGAGGACACCCCCAAAGTTCTGAGATCCCAGCATGCCGAAGAAAGGCTCATGACTTAGGGCAGAGAGGGCATCTTTTCTTTTCCTGCACGTTCCATTGTCTTACCTCTGAACATAGCTACACAGAAAGAATATGAACTTTACCTCTTCCCTGCACAGTGTACGCAGCGCTGCTGGTGCGCAGCTTAGCTGTTTAACCAAGAAACATGTAGCTATGTGAAAACCTCGTGGAAAGAGAATTTTAAGAATGCATTCATTTGCTGATTTCTTCAAGTTGAGCAGCTTTAATTATTAGTTGGAACCTTTCCGAGCCCAACACTCCTATTAATTTCCACCAACAAGCAGTGCTGGCTGAGCTCACAGAGGCTGCACAGAGGGAGCAGCGCTTTCTCCTTCAGGACAACTGTTCACGACTTTTCCCTTTGTCTTTTTCTCTTTCAGGCTGAACAACTTCAGTTCCTTTAGTCAGTTTTCCTGTGACCTGTTTGCTGGAACTTTCACCACCCCTGTTGCCCTGCTATACAAACCCTAGCTTGTGACTAACCTAGCATCTTTTTAAAGACGCTGCATACTGCACCTGCTCTTGGGGGTTAGGGCTTCCTGAAGCACAGCTGAGGGGATTACAAGTCCCAGTGAACATGCCCACAGGCGTGGCTCCACCTGGGACTCTGGGCATCCCCAACCAAGTCTCCACTATGTTTCTCACTGCAGCGCTGTCCCCCTGAGGGGAGGGGAGATAGTCATTTTTTTCTTGGGGGCCACTTCCTATTTCCTTGTTGCCCTGGGCTTTGTGACTAAGTTGCTGGATGTCTGGGAGAGGGGTACAGGCAAGGGGTCTCACCAACGCTCTGTGAGGCCTGGCTCCCATTCTTCAAGATCCCAAGGCTGGCTTCTGAAAAGCAAATGTTCCCTGTGGAGCAGAGGGGCACTGCTTTCTAGGAGAGAAGGGGTAACTAGAACACTAATTTGTCATTAACAGCTGGGATCTGCTGTGTCGGATGTGATAATGAGGGAGCATTTGATGTGAGTTCTTGTGGAGGAGGGTGATTAGCTTAGAGGGACATTATAAAAAAGTGTGGTAGCAGCCCCCGGAAGAGTGTGAAAAATAGCCACTTGCTCATTGTCTGTGTGGAACACTTGAGGAGTTGTCACATATATCATTTCACATATGTCTCCTCTGCAGCACTGTGAGGTCCCCAACAGTTGAGGGATGATTAGCTGTTCACAGTAAAATGTCTTATCTAAGATGGCAGGGCCAATCTTTACCTTGACCTTGGTGTGGCTTTGGAAGCCTAACCTTGCCACTTCCAACTTCTCTTTTCTTCATGGTGTTCCTTACTTCCCATATTAGTCACTGGCTGATGCTATAGAGAGGCTGAGAAGTGCCGTCATCTGTCATCTTCAAGCTGGATATCAGGAAAGTCTGTGGTCCAAAAGCTTGAGAGCTGATGGAGAAGATTCCAGCCCAGGTCTGAATGTCTGAGGACTAAGAACACCAAGAACAGAAGATCGATGTCCCAGCTCTAGGAGTCAGCCAGAGGGAAGGTGAACCCAAACTCCCTTCGCTGTTTTGTTCTGTTGAGACCCTCAGTAGGTGAGACTGTTCCCACCAATGTTGTGGAGGGCCATCCACTTCACTGAGTCCCCAGCTCAAATGCTGATCTCTTCCAGAAACACCCTTGAGGACACCCCAGAAATAACAATCAGGTATCTGGACGTCTCATGGCTCATTCAAGTTGATGTAAAAAATTAACCACCTCACTTCCCTCATATATGAACTTGCTCTCAAAAAGTATGGATAGTCTAGTTAAACTAAGAACTGAATGAACGCTGAAGAGTTGTCTTGGTTTTCAGGTGTGTATTTGTATTTAATATCGTAAAAGTCCTTCAACCAAAGAATGGGGTGCTAATGGTGAGATTTCAGGCACTGATGATGGGAGTTGAGGGTGATGGGGCAGCATTTTCACTGCTCCATGGCCTTTGCAATCTTCTCTGAGCCTGAATTCCAGCAGGCTGTTAGCCAACTGTTCTTGGGTAGGAGGCCTGATGGCAGAAATGCTTCCTCCCCTAGATGCCTCTTTTCTAGGATGCATTGATCAGGTGGATGTGTGCACCATCTGTTTGGGACGTCTGTCATGGGCTAATCCGCAGGGCTGATTCAGATGATCTAGCGGGTTGGATGGCTCCCTCTTCCTCACATACTACTCCACAGAAATCTCTTCCTCAGCCATGACGATCAGAGGTGGAAGAAGGCCGCTGCCTCATGAAGGGCACCTATCGGCAACACACAGGGAAACTTCTCTGGCTTGCTTTATCTGTTGAAAAACTAATTGTGGACTGAACAGAAAATGACCTTTTACTTTTTAGAGGAAGGAGTTGAAATGACAGCTTATTGCTCTTCCACATCCCATGCTACGCTTTTTAAAAAGAGAGGCAGCCTTTGTCTCCAGGCTTCAGGCATGGCGGAATTAGCTGTTCTCAGAGGTCACTCCCGACTCCATCTCTCCTGCTGTGTTGTCTAGGGCTTCAGCCTTCCAACTTAGCCTGCATCCTCCTGGTCCTGGTGGTGAAGTCAGGGGAGCGACTCTGTCCTGCTGGGTGACCAGGGCTTTTTCAGACACAGACATCAATACCACAACTACCACCTCCGTAACCTTCACAGTTTCAGACTGATAGGTGTTTCTGTCCCTTCTCATTTTGATGAGTGAAGAGTCAAGAACAGAAAAGGTTTTATTGCTTTGCCAATTCAGGGTGCTCAAAAAAGTCAAGGGCTTAAGAAATATGAGGATAAGTCAGAACTTAAGCGTGATTTTCATGAAAAGCATTCTAAGAAACAGTTATACAGGTAATTCTCCCTATTCCTCTATTAATAAACTTGACAAAAAGCATCTACAAAAAAGCTACCGCTAACATACTTAATGGGGAAGGACTGAATGAAGGCTTTACCCCTAAGATTAGAAACAGCATAAGGATATCTGATGTCTGCTCTCACCACTCTTATCCAACATAGCACTGAAGTTCTGCAATAAGGCAAGAAAAGGAAATAAAAGGCTGACAGATTGGAAAGGAAGAAATAATGTGTCATAATTTGCAATAACACAGTAGTCTATGTAGAAAATCACAAGGAATCTACACCAAAAATTCCTGTAACTAATCAGTGAGTTCAGCAACAATGCGGAATGTAAGATAAACATATAAAAAAATTCAAGTGCATTTCTATACCATAGCAATGAATCCATGGACACCAAAATTAAAAATAAAATATCATTTATAATCACTCAAAAGAAAATGTTTAGGTATAACTATAACAAAACATGTATAGGATTTATATGCTGACAGCTATAATATGCTGATGATGAAATAAAAAATTATTATAAATGTAGAGACATTATGTTCATGGCTTGGATGACTCAACATTGTGAAGATATAAATTCTTCCCAACCTGATATTTATGTTTAAACACGATTGTTATGAAAATTTCAGCAAGACTTTTTGTAGATGTAGACGGATTATCATAAAATTATATAGAAATCCAAAAGAAGTGAAATAACTAGAACAATTTTAAAAAAGAATAAAGTGGAAGGAATCGGCCTATTAAATTTCAAGATTTATTATATAACTATAAAAACCAAGATTGTGTACGTGGATAAACTCATAGATGAATGGGATGGAATGGAGAACCCAAATAAACTTACGTAAATATGCCTGACTGATGTTAGGTAAAGATGAAAAGGGGTTTCAAAAAAGGAAAGACAGCTTTTCAGTAAATGGTGCTGGAGCATCTGGACATCCATAAGCAAAAAAAAAAAAAAGAAAGAAAGAAAGAAAGAAAGGAAGAAAGAAGGAAAAGAAAAGAAAGAAATTCTACTTGTCTGACACCTTATATGATTATTAACTCAAAACAGATAACAGATTTAAATGTAAAATATAAAACTATTAAAATTTTAGGAAAAAAACAAAGAAAATAAAATATGTAGACTCTAGGCCTAGGCAAAGAATTCTCAGATTTGATTAAAAATTCATGGCCCATAAGAGAAAAAATTGGTAAGTAAGACTTCATCAAAATTGCAGATTTCTGTTCTGTGAAAGATCCTGCTGAGAGAATGAAAAGGCAAGATATAGACTGGGTGGAAATATTGACCAACAACTTCCCCGATAAAGAATAGTTATTTAGTATATAGAAGGAACTTCTGAAGTTTACCTAAATACTCATACATTGCTGGAAGAAATGTAAAGTGGTTAAGAGGCTTTGGGAAACAGTTTGGCAGTTCTCCAAATATTAGACACAGAGTTACCATATGGAACAGCATTTCCAAGCAACAGAATTGGAAATATGTGCACACAAAACCTTACATATGATGTTCATGGCAGCATTATGCATAATAGCCCCAATGTGGAAACCATTTAAATAACAGATTCTAAAAAAGTAGTCTATCCCTACAATACAAAATTATTCAGCCGTAATAGGGAATGAGTGAGGGTGTGTGCTACAACCTGGACAAATCTTGCAAATATGTGCCAGGCAAAAGCAGCCAGTCACAAGAGACCACCTATTTATATTAAATGCCCAGAGAAGGCAAATCCATGCACATAGAAAGTAGAGTAGCAGCTGCCAAGGGCCGAGGGGGGAGGAAATGGGGAATGTTTGTGAACAGATATGGAGTTTTGGGGGGAGCTGATTAACAGTTCTGGAATTATATAATACGCGATGGTTATATAACCTTTTGAATATGCTAAAAACTATTGAGTTGTACCTTTCAAAAGGGTAAATTTTATGACATGAAAATTTGGTCTCCATTTATGAAAGTTCAACAGTAAAAAACTCAAGCCAATTTGAAAATGGCAAAAGATAAATGACTTTTCACCAAAGAGGATGTACAGATGGCAAATAAACACACAAAGATGTTCAACATCATCAGCTGTTAGGGAAAAGCAAATAACAACCACAGCAAGATATCACTGCACATGTACCAGAACCACTACATGAGAAATAGTGACACCACGTATCATCAGAATCACTAAATGAGAAATGGTGGCACCATCAACTAGTGATGAGGACGAGGAAACTGCCAGGCTCACACTTGCCGGTGGGAATGTAAATCGGGCAGCCCCGTCCTGGAATGGTCCAGCAGTTTCTCTGAAAACCAAACGCACAACTAGCATAGGACCCAGAAGTTGCACTCCTGCTGTTTCATTTCCCACAGACATGAAGTGATGTTCATGGAAAAGTCTACACAATGAATGTTTATGTCTATCTAATAGTCCAGACAGGAAATAACCCAGATGAGATGAAAAAAATATACCAACAGGGAACAGATTAGTGGTTACTGGGAGCTGAAGAGGGGTTCCAGGCAGGAAGGAACATACTATACAAGTATAATGTGAGGGACCTGATTGTGATATGATACGACAGTTTTATAAGCTGTAATCATTGAGTAATGAGGAATGTCTCCAAATTATTTCTCATGACTGTACATGCATCTATGATTATCTCAGTCAAAATAGAAAATTTAAACAAAAAATAGATTGAATGTCTGCAAAATAGTCCATTGAATAAACTTTCTTAACCATTGCTTACATTGAACATTTAAGATTTTTTCCCTATTTCTCATATCCTAAATAATGTCACTATGAAACTCTATGACCCCAAAGCTTTGTATTTATCTGTCATGTTTTCTTTCACATTCTGCCAAATTGCTTTCCCAAAAGTTTGTAGCAAGTTTTACTCTTACTGACAGAGTAGGCGTGGGTGCCTGTCCCGGTGTACGTTGACCAGGTGTGGTGCATGCCTGGTTTTTAATTTCTGCTAATTTTTTAGGTGAAAAATAGTATCTCATAGCCTCTATTTACACTCATGGATTGGGGAAAGCTGGATATTTTTAAGTGTCTACAAATCATTTATATCACATTATGATTATTCCGTTCATCAAGGACCAGGGTGTTCCTCTGACTTTACATGCGCGAAGCAATGGGCATAGGAAATCTTATGAGCTGGTTAAAAATTAATGGTAATTTGTTAAAAGTTACTGTAAAACTAACAAGTTTGGTTGTCAAAGGAATCCTGAGATGAAATATAACTACAGCATTGGGAGGATGAGCAGCTCACCAAAGCAAGGTGAGCAGTGGGGTCCAGACACAGTGTGGGCCTGTGGGGGGGGGGGGAGTTGGGGGGGGAACTACTTCTGTACAGATGACAGTCTTACAGCAGAGGCCTGGAAGCAGAGGGCTGACCGCAGCCTTCCCTGGTGGAGAGAGGAGCAGGAGGCGGGTGAATATACAGAAATTGTGCAAGAATCAAATTGCATAAAAATATGAATGGCAGAAAGCTAGAGAGGCAGCCCAGGGCACAGTTTTAATCCCCAAACAAGGACCTATTGTTTCAGCAGAGACCTATCCTTTAAATCAAATATGGGGCGGAAGGTGGGGGGAGTTGTCTCAAGACGTGTGCGAGTGGGATGTAGACTGGAGAATGGGGAGTGTCAGATTGGTCGTGGTGTTGAATGAAAGCAGAGACTTCACACTGCTCAGGAGTAAAGCTGCAGAAATGCTTCTGGCTGTTCTTCAGGAAAAGGGCACAGAGTTAGAGATGAAGAAAAAGTGATTTCCATAGACTGACATTCTCAGTCTACACACAACCGTAAGATGAGAGAACTCTCCTGCAAATACTCCTGAGTAAACAGGATCTAAATCATACCTGCAAGTAAGAAAAATGGGCCAATAATCCCGAACTCATACGATGGAGAGGAGGAAAGAGACAGCTGTACCCGTAGTCCTCCTCTTGGCCGTGAATCTCCTCGGAAACATTTCTGATAAGAACTTAAACAGTTTCTTCTTAGAGACTGTCCTTGATAGGAATGTATCCAGCACAAGAGAGCTTCGTCTGTTTCTATAATACTATAATTGTCAGAAAATTCTTCCTTCAAACTGACTCATTTTCTTATTTCTGATTCTCACTCATACATGCTAACTCTCTCTCTCTGGAGCTACACAAAACAATGACAAAAATAATTTATATCTTAAAAGTTCTGATGATGTGACTGTGTACGTGATTTCCTTTAGTTCCCACAATAACCTTAAAAACAGGTAAAACATGTATCCCTGCCTTTCCCCTGAAGAAATGGAAGGCAAAAGGGGGTGTGTAATGTTCCCGAGTCGGTGCACGGGGACAGCCAATATTGGAACCCAGCCCCCTCTGTGACTCTGGCCCTTTTCTCTTAGGCATTTTGTTAGGTTCTGCTAAACTGCCTCACAAGCCTAGGCCTGTATCATTGTGAGAGTTCTTACGTTTTGGAAGCCAGCTCTTCTATGACAGTTACATATTTCTGCTGCTGAAATAGTGTCATGTCTGCTTCTAGTGATTTCTTCATGAAAATATGGTCAGATTACATAAAAGAACAGAGAGCTGGGATTGGAGATTGTGTGACCTGTTCAGGGTCTGCTTAACAATAGCTGTTTGTTTAATAAATGTCTCATAGGTGTGTGGCAAAATTTGGTTGGAGACTTTATTCTATCGTAGACTGGGGGGGCTTTGTGAGAGGGTGTCTACCAAAATATCTACCATTGTTCACAAAAATAAACAAAGAGGAATCTCAGGGTCAGTGAATGATCACGCTGGCTTGGGACACTTCGCAGTTCCTGGTGGGCTCAGCATTCTGTGACCTGCCCTGGAGCTTTGAGAACTCAGCGTCTAGCCTGACTATTTTACCACTGGTAATTCCACCCCCACCTTGGACAAGCTGTTTTCACTTTTTCATTCTACCCAAAGATAACTTGGGTAGTCGTATGTAGAACGACTATCCAGGCATTTATTTTATTCTCAAAAATTGATATTTAATTTATTAAAGTCACCAATTTTTAATATCCTCATTCTTCCTTCAGCTTTAGGTTCAATTTACAAATCCTCTTATTCTAGTTATGCCTAGATATGGTAGCAATCATTCTAATTGCCTTTGAACAATACTTAATCCCATTTAAAAACTAGTCAGTTAAATACTTTCACATATTTTATGCTGCATTTTTAACTGTAATGTATTTTATGTCCCTTCACAGTAATTTGATTGCCTGATTGGCAAACTTTCCCAAGGACTGAGTAATTCACATAAATCTAATAAATTTTGTGAACTTTGAGTTCTCTTAAGTGTTACAATATTATATTTTATATGTAGTTAGTAAGAATGTCACTGCGAACCACAAGTCCAAATCAATTACTTAGATATTTTAAATTGAAGTTCAATACTGTCGCTCAAATGCAATTTCTAAACATTTCAAGGAAATAAAACATTGAACAGCAAGTTTCCTTAATTAAAAAATATTAACTATTTTTTTCCAGTTTCAATCTTCTCAAATTTTTCTCTGCTGAATTCTCATTTCCGATTGAAAGATGTTTACCTGTTAAAGAGGGAAAGTGCCATCCTACGTAACCTGGGTACTAAGCACCAGAGTTTTTGTTTGGGATGCAAGTAAGATGCAATAAGCCTAATTCATACTTGATTCCAGAAATTCAAGGAAAGTGCACCCTGTTGTGTATGTCTTTGGATTTAAGCCATACACGTTGCCTATCTTTCTCAATCCACCCACAGAAACTTGCAAGTCCCCCCTTCCTGCCAAAGTGGTCACATGACTGGCTCTGTCCCTCAAGGCAGGTGACTACCTTCCTGCCCACCCTGAAGATCTTTGACTGTAGCTACATCCTTGACGTGCTTTTGTCACTGACTTTCTAATATTGCAAACATTGAAATGCATTTTGGATGTCTCCCAGGTGACTTGAAGTCATAGTTGATAAGGACATTTTACTGATGGGCTTTCTTTTTTTCTTAAACCTAATCTTTGTTTTTTATCTGGTTGGATATGCAGAGTTCATTTCGGATGCTTACTCTGCTCCCTCCAGGTTCATGTCATCCTTGAATTTGACAAACTTCTCAGCCTTATCTAAGGCACTGATAAAGATGTTGACTACAACAGAACCCTTGCTTGGCGCTTCAGGAAGATTCCTTTCTGTTTATAGTCCTTGGTTCCCTCAGGAACGTCACACCTACCTGCACATGGGAATCATTTGTAGAACTTACTAAAACTTGACTTTGGACTTCACGCCATGGCTAACCGGCTGTGGCACAGGCATCTCGTGCTATTTAACAAGTTCCCCAGGTGACTCTGAAGCTGCTGTCTGGCACTAGTCCACAGGCTAGCTTTTAAACAACTCCTTCTATTTCTGTCTTGACAACCAGGACAGAAATTAGATATTGCCAATGGCCTTGGCGATGTCTGGATTCACCAGGGCTGCAGTGCCCCCAGCTACCTGTTGAGTAACCACAGCCTTAGAGGAAACCGCAGTCTGGCGTGAGTTCTCCTTACCACACAGACAGGTGCTGAAAGATCATCCGCCTCTCCCTGAGCTCAGCACAACCACGAGTGTTCAGACTTCAGTAAATGCCTTATTTTCTCCTTCCAGAGTTCCAGAGTTAAGTCATTTCCTCCTTTGTTGTCCCCTGCCCCCAGTGTCCCAGCACTGTCCCTGGTCTCCGTGACTAGTTTTGCAACAGTTTCTGTGGTGAATCAGTGGTCTTACTGCCAGCTTTCTCTTACTCACGAAGGTGAGTATTCCAGGTCTAAGGAAACAAGCACAGACAAAACAGTTAAGTATTTTTAAAAATTAATAAAACTGTGCCAGAGAAAATTCCGGCATGAAGATACACAAATTAGGCTGTCAATTAGTAACTCTAGTTATCTTAGATAGTTAAAAAATAGCTTGTTTGGTTTTACCGCTTTGGCAAAATGGTCTTTCTGCCCTTCTGACTGGCAATGACGCACCTGTTCCCTGTGTCCTCACGTGTTTGCTCTTCCCACAGCCAGCCTCCCCCCACCCCGCTCCAGACACGCTGTCTTTCCCCATTACTGTTTTTCCCTTAATGATTCTAATCTAAACATTAATAAGAGAAGTTCATTTTATCTTGTGGAAAATACTGTCCCAGAACATCACCTCTGGTGGGGGTACCTTTTCCCAGTCCTCTGTTACCTGACAGGTCACATGTAACTGACCAGTCCAAGACATCGGCCTGAGCGGCTGCTTCCTGGATCTGGGGAATGGGGGACCCCAGAGACCCAGGAGCTGGAGGAGCCTGCGTGAAAACTTCTGGGGTCGTGGCAATTTCAGGCCTAGACAGTCTGTATACAAAGGTCAGCAGGAGAGTCATGATGGTTCCGGAATGTTCCTCCCTGTCCACCGTGCTGTGCAGGTGTGCACTGGCAGGGGGAAGCGGGGCTCCCTGTGGCATGGAGCCTGCTGATGGACAGGCAGGGACTCTAATTTCACTTCATTCCCAGCGCTTCAACAGTTTCCTCTTCTGAAAACTCAGCGAAGCCAGTATGGCCTTTCTCAGTTGGCAAGTTTCTAAATATTCATAGCCTTCCACTGCTAGAGCAGGTGGGAGCCATACACTCTCTTTGAATAACCTCTCTCTATGGGTATATTATGGTAAATAACACTCTGTAAATTATAATGTATCATAGTTTTGGAATCAGTGCTGCCTCGCTTACATACCTTTCCCAGCAAATGGTTACCAAAACAATGAGGATAATTTATTTTCCGAACTTGCCACGGTTCTCACCCTCTACTTTCTCTGGTATCTTAGCACACACTCTATCAGAAAGGTTTGTGCTGAAGCAAAAGCAACAGTTACAGGAGAACCTCCACCACTGACCGCCTCCCTGCAGGGACAGCCTCCTTAAGTTGACCTAATTTTCATAGACTGAACATGCACCGCATATTCTAAGGCCTAGTTCCTTATGTTGACCAGTTTGTCACAGTCCCTTGGATGGTCAACTTACAGAGGTTCTTCTGTATTGACAAAAATCAGCTAAACTTCAGGTGGAATCAGGGAAGGTAATAATTTTCTAAGTATCCACAGGGCTAAATGATGTTCTACATCAGGGGCACCGTCTCCAGCCACATTAGGCTGCTGCTTTCACCATCCCTCACACAGGGCAAAACCTGTCCAAATTTCCCTGACCAGTCACTTGTCTTGAAAATCTCTAATTCCAACACAGAGAAAGTATTTGCTAATATGCTTTACTCTAATTAAACATTCTCTGGTGCATCTTTAGATAGCAATATTTGTAGCTATTGCTCATATGTGGATTTCTGATTAGGGTGTTTCATATGCTAATTAACACCCCTACCGTATATATTAAGGTTCATTTGCACACATAACGCGTGGGGCTGGATAGACAGGCGTATTTTACAAAACAACAGGAACGATCATCTCTTTGATCGGGTCCTCCTCTGGGCCCCTGCCTGGTACCCCAACAATGATAGCATCTTCTCGGCTCAGAGCTCCACTCTCTCTTCCTTTCCTTCTCTTCCCAGCCTGCCTGACTTTACTTCAACTTCTGCTTTATCCAAAAGCTCATTTTAAAAAATTTCCTCTCACGAAAGACCTTAATATCCTATCAGTAAAGGACTTGACTGTACTTTAAACATGAGCCCAAATCCTCACCATCAAAAATACTGACTCCATTTCACCAATGTGAGTAGGTCTTAGTTAAACATGTAATCACTCAATCCCCTGCTCTGATGAACAGGGGACATTTGAGTTTCATCCTGGTCACTTTATATCACAGAATGTGCCAAAAAGTAAACAATGAATTGAGATTGTATCCCCAAAGCAGTTCAATTCATAGTCTGAATCACGTGTATCAGCTCACCTGTATAGATGAATGGAGAGGTGATGAGAGGGGAGTGGTAGTAGGGGTGGGAAAGTGCATGCATCAGAGGAAGCAGGGTGCCTGGGGGGAAGGTGGGAGGATATAGGAGTAGGAGGTGGCAGTGTGCATGGCGCTCTGGACAGGAGGGCCTGCCCAGAGCAGGGAGGGCTCCTATAGCCATGTCAAAACTATTAGAATTCTCTGGCCTGTCATAGTTTGCAATCCAACCTTTTGAGTCTCTTCCTTCTTTTCTTTCTTAAGCTTGGAGTCTTTGCTTGGTTCACTGATAAGAGTTCTCTGATTCTGGAGGACAAGATGCCATTTTAATTAGAAGTAAGTGGCACCAGGTTTTTGTACCCTCCTTGTGACAGAGAACAGAGAATTTTTCGAGATCTTGAAATTCTAGCCTCATGATCGCAGAAAACTTTGTATGCAAAAGATGCCAACGATGGAAAGGCTGGAAATGAGACCCAGAGAAAAGGCAGCAGCATATCCGAATGTTGAATTAAGTAGAAATTCTGAATAAATGGATAATTGGACTTAGCATTCTGTACTAGAGGAATCGTATTACTAGACAGAGCATAAAGGTGTAAGTCTGTGGTTCTCATTCCAGGGATAACAGTGGAAGCATTGTTGACCAAAGTCAATGAAACTGTGTTCATTGAAAAAGCATCAACACAAAACTGTGAATTAAAAAATCATTGTTGAGAACCCACTGAATGACTTGTCTCCTGGAGGATTTGATTTTTAGCAGCTCTAAAGGAGAGGATGAAGGTGGAGCCTACCACTCCTTGCCCACACAGGTATGTGAGTTACCTCACTTTGTAACACCTGGAACCACCCATAGGCCTGGTTTCAAGCTCAGGGGGATGTTTCTTCTCATAAAAAAACAAGCAAGCAAACAAACAACTAGACCTTTTGTATATACAGTGTTTGCACATTGACTTTTAAATGTATAAAATCATGCACAAAAATAAGGCTGAGGGCATCTTACTATTTTGTAGGACAAACTCAATTTAAGAATTGACATGTGTAAAATATTCTAAATTGATTAGGTTCTGGAGCATAGAAGAAAATAAATTGAGATGCAAGGGCTTAAAACAAAAGAGAGAAGTCCCTAGAACCTCCCTAAATTCATGAATGGAAACTTTTAAATGAAATTCAAAACACTCTAATGACATCTGCTTTCAAAATATCCTTTTGCTTCATATTACTGGTAATCCCGTATCCGGTTCGATGACAGAGAGGCTTTCCCCCTCCCTTCTCTCCCTGAGGATTCTGGGAGATTCCTTGTCAAGCTGTGGCAGCACCTATACAGGGGAGGGATGGACAGCAGTGGAGGCCTGACTCTCTGATGTCATTGAGAAATACTTCTGTTGACTGCTGTCACTTTGTGCACGTGAAAGCAAATTCAAAGTAGTTTATTTTAATAAGGTAACCATGAGGTTGCTATGTCCTTTTTGGCTTTTAGTTTTCTCTAAAAGAAGAGTGTCTTGTATTTCAGTCTCTTACCAAATGCCCAGGATCGACCTCTCTCATTTTCAGAATTCACATAGCATCTGTTACTATGCTTCTCAGAAGTTGGCTTTTTTTTTTTTTTTTTTCTCTCTCTCTTTTAACTATAAAAGCAAAACGTAACTGGGAAAACAAGTGTGAATGTTTAAAGGTGAAAATGTCCCCAAATCACACAACCAAGAGATAATCTTTATCTTCCCAATCATTCTATTTGTATATATAACATACTACACAAATACTATGACTTTGATTTCAAAAGTCAAATTGTTTTAGAGGTACCGTGTGCAACTGACTTTATGTTTAACTTAACATATTATGAACATTTTTATGCCAGTTTACACATCTGTCTCTTGTTTTGAATGTCTGCTTAGTATTCGTTCTCTTGACTATACTATAATTTAACTAGTACCGTACTGATAGACTTAGTTATTGCAAGTCATTCATTATTGTAGATAATTCTGCAATGAATACACTTTCATAAATTACCTTTATGCCCGTGTGTGGGTGTTATGGTGGGAAGGGAGGTTAGGGTATTCCTAAAAGTGAAATTGTAAGGAAAAAGGATAGGCAAAATTCAAGTTTTCAAACCTTTTGCCTAACTACCTGCATAAATAGTTGCATTAATTTATACAACCACCAATAGCAAATGTGAGGGTTCAGGCATATTTGTTATGTGCGAGTGCCGTTGCAGATAGTGTGATGCTAAATCACAGGCACCTGATGCCATATGAAGCTACGTACTTGTCCCCTGCAGAGTTCACAGGGCCACAGGTACAGCCCAACTGCTCTGGCATACAAACCAGTTCACTGGCAGGAAGGCAGATATTTCTACTCCCCAGGTAAGCCAGCACCACCCTGCTCAGGAGTGGCATTTTACTGGCTAAGCTTGGATCTTTGACTCAGCTTCTGAACCCACGTAGAAGTTACTGGTGAAATACAAAGCCTGAAGTCTCAAGAGGCTGGTCTGAAAGGGAAGCAGAATAGAGCAGGGTGTGGTTTCCTTAAGCAAACCGAAGCTTCTGTTCTACTTCTAGTTTTTTTCATTGTTGCGTTTCATTAAAGAGCAATCTAAAAGCATCCTAGCTTTATTAGCTTTCAAACTTCAAGATATCACTCTCTCATACAGACACATGTGCACACACACATCCACACCTACACAAAATTGACCTAGGAAGCACATCTATTCATTCCGCCATTCCCATCTATCCGGCAAACCCTCCCTAAGCTTCTCTGTGCCAGGCACTGTGCTAGCTGAAGAGTGGGGAGCAAGGCTGTGGTTAAAATGATGCTGCGAGCTCATCTGTGGTGCCCACTGCGCATGTTAATTCTCCAGAACCATTATTCTCTACACATCCCTTTTAATTGTCTGCTTTATAAGCATTTTGCCTTCCAGAATCATCTTTGGAGATGCAAGATGAAACAGAAAAAAATATTAGCTATTAGCAATTCAACAAACATGGGAACCTGCTATGTTCAAGGCATCAGGCTTAATATGGTAGGGATATAAAGATAACTAAGACACAACTCTTGCCCTCACAGATTTTATCTGGATGTAGGGGTAAAGACAGCCTCAGAATTGTTCCTTGTAAATGCTAAACTTTAGATGCTCAAAAGGATGTTATGAAGTAGTAGAAATGAAAAAGATAGATTCCCTACCAAGAGATGGGGTAGACAGGCACCTATGCTTTAGTTCTCGGAAACTGCGAGTATGTTACTTTACACGGTAAATGGGACCTTGTAGATATGATTGTGTTAAGAATCTTGAGATGGGAAGATTTCTTAGAATACTTGAGTGACCCAATGTTATCACTGGGGTCCTTGAGAGAGGGAAGCAGGAGAGACAGAGAAGGCAAATGATGACAGAAGCACTGAGAGATTGAAAGATGCTACCCAGCTGGTCTTGAAGATGGGAAAAGGGGCTACGAGTCAACAAATGCAGGTGGCCTCTCAAGGAAGAAAAGGGCAAGATCATAGATTCTCCTCTGGAGCCTCCAGAAGGAATCAGCCCTGTCTAAACTTTGAGTTTAGCCATTGAGACCATTTCAGACTGCTGACTTCTAGAATTGTAAGATGACAAATTTGTGTTGTTTTAGGCTACTGAATGTATAGTAATTTGTTACAGCAGCCACAGAACATGCTATATTAGAGAAAAAGCTTCATGGACTCAGTATTTCAGCTGAACCTTGATATATAGATAGGATTCTCATAGGCGGAGATGAAAAATGCATTTTCAAGTAAGAAAGCATCAAGGCCACAGTTACCAAGGCCAGAAAGTACAAGGTGTGCAGATATTAAAAAGCATGGAAGCCTTTAGAAAAGGGGAAACCTGGAAGACACATACATAAAAACCACACCTGACCCTATCTATTTATTGTCTACTGAGGGCCTAGATGACCCCAGAACAGGATGAGGGGGTCACTCTTGAGCAAAGTTTAGGGAAAAGAATCCCGATCTTGGAGTTCTGACTACAATTGAGTGAAGAAGAGTGTGGAGATTGTACTTTGTATACAAGGGGCCAAAAATATAGCTCCAAGAATGAATGGCTTAAGTGCAACCAGGGAGAAAGAAGGCAGCAAGGTTTGGAATAGGCTAAGAAGCTTCGCTGATATTAAGCCAAGGTGTGTGAACATCTGTAGGAAAATAACAGTGGGATTTGAGGAGGCCACCAAGATAATGTCATCTGTGTTCTTTTTTTCTCTGTAGAATGTGTGTGCAAAGCCACCACAGTGCCATTCAGCTATTTTAGGGGCCGGCTGGTAAAGAACATTGACAATTCTTAAGGTTGGAAGAGAGGAGTGCCCCAGGGCTTTTTTTGCTGCACAGAGAGCTTCCGTGGCTGTATGACAAGGGTGGCAAAGGTAGAATTGTAAAGAATTCCTTGACAGCCACACAGTACAGTGTGATGAACTCGGGGCTGAAGTCAGGGGACCCAGGGTTACGTCCCACTTCCCAGCGATGAACTAAGCTGTATGAGCCTGGGCAAAGCACCAGGTGTCTCTGGGTCTCAGTTTCCTCACCTGTGAAATAGGGTCTAGGTCAGGTTTGGCAGTGATGTGGGATGCAAATCAGCTGTGCTGATGGTTCCTGAAGCATTTTCAGTGGACCTGTAGGCTCAGGAATCCTGGCTTTCTGGGTTGATAGCAATGCTCGTAAACAGACAACATGGCACAGCCCAAGTCCCTCCTTAACCAGGGCCACTAAGCCATCATGTTCCTTAGTTCCTTTGTTTGCAGACAGCATGTTACTGAGCAAATCTCACTAGCTGTTTAGTCCAATAGCGCAAGCTGGGAGTCCAGAGCCAGGACTGACTGATCCCACTGCCAAGTTGCCAAGTTGCCAAATGGGAGGCAGAGGGCACTCTTGGGTGGATATATTCTTGAGAATGTGGATCCTTGCTGAAGGCTGAGGGAGATAGCAGAAAGACAGCTTATAGAAAGAGGGTGTACAGCAGAGTATGCTTTGATCCCCCAAGCAGAGGCGCAGTAAAGCGATAAGCAAATAGCCTGAAGCAAGCAACTAGCCAAGTTTCTCACAAACTCTAACTGGGCTTCAGACAAAAATTACAGAGGGTTTTCCCCTGGAAATGCAGATTTATGATGTCCAGTATTAACCTCCAGATGGCGAGGATTGACTGTATGAGTCATCATTAAGCAAAAGTGTTTGAATCAGTCGCAGCCTAAGTGCCCGCTGTGGCACGACCACTACTGGAAATCTCAATTCCACCAGTGACCCAGGGCCACAGTTGAGAGTTCAATTTGTGTATTTTGTAGGAAAATGTTGGAATACCAAGCCTTTTCCCTGAGACTGGATGTGGGACAGGGACTCTTATAAGATTTAGAGTTAATTCACATTTTGACACAGGAACAGCTTTCCTACATCTGACTGTCCAGGAAATGCTGCCTTTCTTCCCTGCAAAAGCTTCGCCAGCTGTGCCACGTTGAAGCCTTCTTGGCAGATTTAACTGAACAATCTCATGAGGTCCTGTCTAGCTTATGATTAGACGAATCAGATAGGTCTCCCTGGATGTCAACTTCAACCAAGGAGACTACAGGAGAACATGGGGTGATAACAGGTAACAGTGTGGTTACAACCCAGGGAGATGTCTCAATAGCAAAATGTTCGTTTTTAAACTATCTGCTGCTCTTGATGATGCAGGAGAATGAGTGAGTTGGAGAAATAAGCCTGGGCCAGTTACGCCTGTGACTACAGGACCATTGGCTTTTACTTGCTAAAAGAGAGATTGCTTCTGACCCCCAAATCCAGGATGTGCTTGCCCCGCACACTGAGACTGTATTGGCATATTGATGCTTATGCCGGTAAGGTTCTAAAACTCTGAAGGGACTTTGAAGTCAACTGTAAGGCAAACGGCACATCAATGCCCTGGATGCTTTGTGTAATTGTTTCTGTCACCATTAACAAGAAGAATGAAGTGCTGGAAACCTGCCAGAGAAATGTTCGGCAACGGGCTGAGTGCTTTGCCTTGAGTGCGTGTGAATGGAGTATGGGCTGCCCCAGAGGCAGTCGGGTGTGGGAAGTAGACTTGCCTGCGGCTCGACCTGTCATCTAACCGCACTCTCAGCGACTGGAGGCTTTCGGATGTTAACCCTGCAGTCTTTTCCATCAGACCCCACTACTGATCCTTAATGGAGATCTTTCTATTAAAATCTTCTGGACTGTTAGCTCTAGGAGACAGACTTCATTCCCAGAAAGGCAGTCAGTTCAAGATGACGTTATGCTTTGAGAGTGATGGGGGAGAGGGAGGCTCTGAATAAGGTGGAAGAAAGAGGCTGTCACCCCATCTTCTTGTCACATTTTCTAGACTTTAGGGCCAAAATGTTATCGTTTTTTGACATCTGCATTAACCCTTGTTAATGGACTGAATTGTAACCCTCACCAAATTTGCATGTTGAAGCACTGACCCTCAGTCCCTTGGAATGTAACTGTGTTGGGAGACAAGGTCTTTAAAGAGGTGGCTGTAAGGCTATTAGGGTCAGCCCTAATTCAACATGGCTGGTGTTTCTATGAGGAGGAAGAAACACCAAGGTTGCACACACAGAGGAAAGGCCACATATGAGGAGGACACAGAAAGGAGGTGGCCATCCATGGCCACGGAGGTCTCAGGAAGACCAAACCTGCTGACACCTTGATCTTGGACTCCTTGGCCACCTGGACTGTGAGCAGACAAACGCCCGTTGTTTAAGCCACTGACTGTGGTACTCATTATGGTAGCCCTAGAAAACTAATTAAGCTCTAATGTCAACAAACTCTTTCTTGAGCTTTCTGGATAATTTTTCCTTTTAATTCAAACAAGAATGACAACAAACAAACAAACTCAGTAACAGTTCCATTCTGTGTGACATAGAGATTTGGGATTGCCAGGTTCTACTATGCCCTCTCACTCTCCCTAGTCCATTTTGGAGAATCCTTGTAGGGATGCTTTTATGTCCCATTAAATGATTCAGCCACCCCTCAGCCAGCCTTCTCGCTCTGGACTGATGCCCCTTTTCTAGAGTTAGTCAAGCATAAAGGAATTGCACCTGAGCTTCTTGCTTCCCCAAAGATTTTCTTAATGCTGGTTGAAAGTTTTGAATCTTTCCCCATGAAAGAACATTTGGGGAAAAGAAGACACATCATTCAAGAGTCCTTGCCACCTCATAACTTGCTCCCTCCTAAGGTATTGGCTGTCCCATATGGACACCAGCAATGCCTTGAACTACCAGTTAAGACTATGTTTAGTAAAGGTTATTGAGGTTCTGAGCATAAGAGATGATTAAAATGCAAAAAGAAAATATTAAAAACTCTGGAGAGGACGTATCCTAGAAGACCTTCCTGGGGTTTTCCACCTGGCTCTTTCATAGACTGTGTCATTCCTTAGCTCCCTACATCCTGCCGAGAAGGGACCTCTAACCTCTGTTCACAGGAAGACTGACCGTGTTCTCCCTCCAACCTCACCTCATTCCTGAGAAGAAGGAAGAGTCGTCTTTTATGAAGATAAGGTCAAAGAGTGACTCATTTTCTGTCCTGGATAAAAGTTTGGTCAAGAGAAACCTTCCACCTTCCAGAAGACATCTCATATTCACTGATGGGGTGTAGACTCGTCCACAGCAGGGCAATCCCAGGATCCTGTGTTCAATTTTTAAAGACTTAGACGTAGTTGTACAACTAATGGGGATGGTAATAACAGGACAACTCACTCAAAATAATCTGTTCTCCTTACATCAACTAAAGATTAATTTTAGCAAAATCACAAAATGTTTTTGGCATGCAAGGGGTTTCTTTTCTAGATTCAGTAGAGAACAAAAGAATCATGCCTTAGGTTATTGCTTTCCCTAAGATTTTTTTTGCAGTGGTTGAAAAATCCTTTCCTCATGAAAGAAGAACATTTAAGGATAAGAAGAGACGTCACTCAATCACTCAACAGTACATGCTTTTGTCATTTTCTTCTTTTCCAACTTTAATCCTCTAATGCCCCTATTATGGTGACGACAACCACGAAATGGATTTCCTGACTGCACTCTGCTATAAAAATACAGCAACAATAGTGATATAATACAGATATCATATATCTGGGCCATAAAATTGACAGGAACTATTCTCTTGCTGTACAAATATTATCTAGATTAACCTTCATCGCAAGCTACGCTGTCCTAGGTAATGTCACTCCCATTTTACAGATGAGGAAAGTAAGCTTAGAAGAGTAATTTGCCCTTTACTCTCACCTCTCGGAAAACTTTCTTTTTTACCTTTTCTCTAAGATATTCTATGTATATCCTTTTTGTCTAAGAACATGATGCTGATAATATTTTATTTGTGTATGTATGTATTTATTTATTTATAAGGCTGTTGCCTCATAGCTCACAGTAACCTCTTAGGCTCAAGCAATTCTCTTGCCTCAGCCTCCCAAGCAGCTGGGACTACAGGCACCTGCCACACACCCAGCTATCTTTTTGTTGCAGTTGTCATTGTCGTTTTAGCTGGTGTGGGCAGGGTTTGAACCCACCTATCTCGGTGTGTGTGGCTGGCGCCCTACCCACTGAGCTATGGGTGTCACCCAATATTTTATTTATTAATGATTTGTTACTGGCATGCTTCTTCTTAGGAGGGCTATATAAATAATGACAATTTTTTTTCGTACCCAGGAAAACATAATAACCCTGAATTGATTTTGGAAAAATAAAATGGTATTAATGTTAGCTTCTTTCGGGTAATTTAAATCAGTTGAACTAAGAGTCAATGAAAGTCTAGAAAGGCCTCAGTGGATGTACACTGTGCCATGGGTATGAAATGTATGCCAGGTTGAGCAAGAGACCCTGGGTTGAGGACTCATTGTCTTTCTCTATGGTGGAAGTGGGTGGACCGATGGAAGCTCTGATCATCCTTTTCCCCCTTCTTTGCCATAAATCTTCAACTCCATCAGAACTTGTATCCAGTGATCTTGCAAATCTGAAGCTGCCTCTGTGTTTCCCATCTTCTATTTCTTTACACCTTTCTAGATCTTACTGTCTTTTTATTTCTTCCTTTTAGCATTTTGCTTTTTTTCTCAAAATCATTAGAAGAATAGGGAATCAAAGTCTTAACTAATGCAATAAAAACTTCTCCCCAAATCTCACAGTGTGTGGGGTCACATACAATGGCAGCCATTGGGTGAGTGTGTCTGTGACCACAAGTCATCTGAGGACCTGTTTCCTTTTAGGATGGTTTCTGGGGTGAGAATTATACTTTGTTTTGCTTTCTGGTTCTTTGTCTTCTTTATCTGTTAAGAAGAAGTTTAGTTGAATTTATGTGAATGGAGGAAATCAAAACCTCATATAAAATAGTGATTCTTTAAAGAAAAATAAAGTAAAATAAATTATCATGGTGCAAAATTTCTTTGGCCTAAAATATTTTACAAGAAATGATCCACAGTGTAGAAAATGATTCATATGAAAGTGTGGGTGATTATATATTGGTTTCATAATAGTACTGAGTACATTGGATACTTTTTTCTTTCATTCTTGAGATACTTTACTAAGAAGAATATGTTGCAGCTCCATCCGTGTAAACAGAAAAGAGATAAAGTCTCCCTCTTTTTTATGGCCACATAATATTCCATAGTATACACATACCACACTTTGTTAATCCATTCATCCATGGGTCGATGGGCACTTGGGCTGCTTCCATGACTTGGCAATTATGAATTGGGCTGCAATCAACATTCTGGTGTAAATATTTTTGTTGTAAAATAACTTTTCATCATCTCGATATAAATCTAGTGATGTACGCATTCCAAATTGTATATAAAATCAGCACACTCTACCCCATAAATGCATTACTGTACACAGTTATGATTTAATAACAAACAAAGATCATTAATAAAATTATTTCAAAAGAAGTTAAAAAAAAAAAAAAAAGGAAAGAAAGAACATGAAAGCCTCTTTCCAATCATTCTTCTTTCTCACTCTTGGTGCCAGAAATGAGCCTGAGCAAAGTCAGCAAACAGTGGCCAGGAGTTCGCCACCATGCATGTCAGCCAAACCAGCAGGAGCCACAGTGGAGGTGAACAGAAACTGCAAACATGGAGGTATGAGGAAAAGAAATCTTATCTCTGGGGTGAGGAGTAGTAGTGTGTTTTTGGCAATGGAGGTGGTAAAGAACAGGGAGGGAGGAGAGGAAGGCATTAGGGAGAGGGAAAATGAAAGCAAACAGTAGATAAAAGGACCCAGGAAATCAGGAAGGGTCTGCAGTGAGACTTCTTCCTGCTGATACCAGCAGGTGTAATTTTCAGGACACAGCCACTTCCACAGTAGCCTCTTCTGGACTGCAGAGCAGTGAGGAGCTGAGTCAATACCTGGGGTCATTTTTCCAGTCAGAGAGAGAGAATGATGTCAGTATTTCGCAATGCATCCCAGAGGAGAGAAGAGGCAGGCCTGAGTCACAGATCCAATGAGAAATTTTTATGTAATTTGTATACCTTGGCTCACCTTTCAAAGAATGCCAGTCATACAAAAAGTTTCAGGACATTGAAGTAAAGACAATTAAATACCTGGCTCCTTATATATACCCAACTTCTGAGTAAGGGTTCCACAGAGTAGGTTTGTTTTACATCTGTAGATATCCTGATTAAAGGGGTGAATCGCACCACTTTGTGGTAGAAATTGTTAATTTCCAATCTGACATGGATTTCCCCTTCATTTTTACAAAGCAGTTTTACTGAAGTATGATTGACAAATAAACTGTACATATTTAAGATGTATAATTTGATAAGCTTGGGATCCCTTTGCCCCACCCCACCCCTTCTCTGCAGTCAATCAGTATTTACTTTCAGTTATGAGAGATTAGTTTATATTTTATGAAGTTTTGTATGAATGAAATCATAGAGAATGTACTGCCCTTATTTGGATTCTTTCCCTCAGTATAATTATTTTGAGATTTATTTGTGTTTTTCTATGTATCAATGATTCATTCCTTTTTATTGCAGAGTAATTTCATGGTAAGGATGTAGCATATTTGTTTATACATTCTGCATTTGATGGACTTTTGAATGGTGCCCAATTTTGAACACTCACATTATTTTTTTCAAAAACAACATAAGCAAATGGAGAAAAATGCTGACCGTGTTCTAAACATTATCATATGAGGGCTGCATTATAACTTCATCATCCTTAAGTGCTTTTGCCCTTGTCAATCCCTGTCTTCCATGTAAAAAAATAGAATTCAAATTGTATTTTACAAATGCATTGGTATAAAAACAAATACATTCAAGATTGTATTTATTACAGAATACTCATATTTATTATGTTCATTTCTTCTTCTGATTTGAAGAGTAAGAAAATGGAAAACATTTTTGTTGGGCCCTACAAGTCAGGTGAGTTCTAGGCTCTGTGCACAACTATAAAAATATTCTTTACCAGACTCTCTTGCAGCTAAGAGAAGCCTGTGCCATCAGCTGAATTTCTGAAGAATTGTGGAGGGGTGATGCTTCCCTCTTCCTTATTCTTCCTGCCTAGAGTGAAGAATGTGAAGACCATGGATGAAGCAGCCATCATGGACCACAAGGCAATAACGTCCTTCTTCAGGACAGTAGAGAAGATGGCTGGGACTGGATGCCCGATTGTCTCAGAAAGAAAGAAAAGTTTTAGTTAAAAGAAAACAAACAAACAAACAACAACAACAACAACAAAAACACACAGCTCAGATGTAATTTTGAGGGAAAGTGCCAGAACCTACCTGAGATTCTGCGGGAAGAGAGTAGAGCAGGGGAAAAAAAGGAGCTTTCAGGAGAAATGATCCACCCAGGGGCCTGGAGCCCAGTGAAGGCTGTGCTGGAGCCAGATCCGCACCCAGCGGTCCACAGCAGAACTGCGGAGGCCTCCTGCACCGGACCCTGGCCTGGCCCTGGGATCCCTGTGCGCTGCCTCGCCCACGGCTCCCGGACACACTACGGCCACCAGGAGGGCAGCCAACACCACACCGGTTGTGAGCGCCTCTCCGCCCAGGGAAAGTTCCCCTGTGGCTGCCACCAGTTGGTGTGAGGTCCAGCTGCAGGAGTTGGTGTGAGGTCCAGAAGCCACCATCAAAAGGACACCTGAAGAGAAGCGTGGCACCTTTGGGCTCCAAGGCAAATATATTAGTTTAGAGAGAGTGGTTTGGGGTTTATGAAAAGAACTGATTCAAAAAGTGCAGCTGGGGAGGGCAGGCTGGCAGTAGCCTGTGAGCCCGTCCGCTCTCGGGGACAGCAGCGTGACCGCAGACAGACGCCACCTGCTGGTGGCTTCTTAGAAGGGGCATTGCCAATGACAGAGAAGCAACTGGGACTCCCGAAATGAAGGAAAAGGTGAGAGGGCGATACATTTGACAAGACGGAAGGTATGTGTGGAGAGGCATCACCACCCAGGGAGGTCAAGAGGATAAAGGGCTGGGTCACCAAGCTCGCTCTGCAGACACTGTGCCCGAGCTGCAGGAGAGGGCGCCACCACCGCCACAGGTCCCTGCCTGGACAGACTGGGGACCTGCCTGGAGTCTGTGCTGAGTCACCGTCCCAGACAACAGGCAAAGCAAGGATGCAGGAGGCAGGCGATCCTGGTTTCTGCAGCTAACGTCACCCCATGCTTTCCTGTGCCCAGCGCGGGGTCAGAGTGTGACTCGGCTTTACATCTGTGGCTGTTGCCCCACTGGGCCTGGAAAGAAAGCAAACCGAGTGGGCGCTGCTCCCGGCCACACGGGGGAGACTGAGAGGAAGAGCCCCTTCCTTCCTTCCCTGCAGGATCTGAACAGAGGCCGGGATTGGGGTGCTGCAGGCCCTGACCTGGGCAGCTGTGGGCGACTCTTCAGTGAGTCTGCGGAAGGGTGGGGAGAATGCCGCTGTGTCTGGTCAGGGCCCGCACAACAGGCTGCCACCTGTGCTGCCAAGAGCCGAGTTCGTGTGAGTCTAGTAAGAGGAAGTGTGACAGGTCATTCTGATACAGGAATTTCCCTCTTCTGTAGGTCCCTGGTCTTGGGAATTGGAGAAATGGACCCACATACCACATATCAGTGGCAGGACAGGATTTTTATCAGAAATAAGAAAGGAATAGAGAAGTAAAAGGCACCAGAGCATCTGGTGGGGGGCGGGGAAGAACTAACTGGGGCATTGCTAGGGGCCCTTTTATGTAGCAGACCCAGCACCAGGCTTACAGAAGCAGCCACCGGTTCTTGAGGAAGGCACTGGGAGGGAGACAGTTTCCTAGCTGGCATGGAGATGTTTTATTGCCGAGAGATAAGCCCTCCAGCAGCTGCGTGCATTAATGAGTTAAGATGGGTGGGTTTCTGGTTACCAAGCAGGTGTTAGACACTGGACATTGGTGGTGCAGCAGGGTGGGAATGGAGCCCTGGGGTAAAAAGCAGGGAACTCCAGTCGCCCCCACCTATTATACAGTACTTCAATAAAAGGCCAGGACAGAGGTTGTACAAGGCTCTCCCTGCACCTATAGGAAGCCCACCTTTGCAGGCATGTACCTTCAACCCATGATCCCAGCTATTTTTATTCATGCAGTGATGGGGTGCCACAGCACTGACATAATAGTGACGACCATGGGACAGTGGACACACGCTGACACCTTTATCTAGGGGTATTAGGTCTTGAGAATTACACTTGGCCAGGACTTGGCAAATAGAAACATGCTCCATCCTTAATGAGAGTTAACAACAAAGGAATGAATGCAGTCCCTCCAGCTCAGGCCAAAAGGGCAGGGTGTTCCCTTCATGAACTAGGAAAACTGAGGTCCCCTGTCCAGCCTCGAATAGGGAGGAAGGAACCCTGTATCAATTTTAGGTAAAGGGCTTTTGGGGAGACCCTGTTCAACTGGGAGCTGGTGAAGTGGATAAGGTTTTTACATATTTATTTTCATTTTTATTTATTTTTCATTTGTTTGTTCAGCAAACACTAAGCACTGGGTGTGTAAAACACTGTGACAAAAACAAAGGCTCTGTCCCTGACCTTAGGGAGTAGATGAGCTAGCCATAGAGTACAGTAGGAAAAGCAGAGGGAACTACGCTGTAGCCAGGACAATAGCTGACAGCCAGTCCCAAGTACGAATTGCAGGTTTGTTCTTAAGTTGGATTTGTATTATATAAGTTGGAGCAGATACATTTACCTTGTACACATATTTCCTGCAATAGCCCTCGTTCATAACCATAAGTTGTACTTCAGTCGGGTGTTAATGCTAGGACAGTCTATAATGAAAATATAAGGGAGCCATTGGGGTCCCCGAGTGTTTGGAGCAGTGGTTCCTACCCTTGTGTGCACGCACCACAGTCTCTGCAGTGTCTGGGCTGGGACCCTGGCACCAGTGGGTTTTGAAGCTCCCCAGGGGATTCACTGTGCAGACAGGTTTGGGAACTGTGGATACAGAGGAGAAAAAAAAATTGGGGATATTTTGATCAGAGCCTTGAAATCGTGCTGCTGAGAGTGAGGTCCCTGAGAGCTTGTTAGAAATGTGGAAAAAACTTAGGAACCACCCCAGACCTACTGAATCAAGCTCTGCGTTTAACAAGATTCCCTAGGTGACTGTAGACACAGTAAAGTTTGGGAAGCCCTGCAAAGGAAAGCTCTGACAGGCTGTGTTAGGAACCCAAGTATGGCATTCGTGTACAGTAATGGTGGCAAGTAACTGTTGGAAAGACCTGGAGAAGGACAGCAGGGCCTTCCAAAATGTACCCATAACGTATGTGTATGTTAGCAGTGCTGCCAGAAATGAACACTTTTGCTCTCCCCCTAGACGCTAGACTTCAGAAAACGTTAATAAAAGCAGATTCCTTACCCTTTCTCCACGTGTTCTGGAGCCCCCAAAGGGCTTGGCACTTCGTATGGTTCATCCTTACTACCCAGCTTAGCCACTCTCCTTATTCTCTGAGTATCTGACTATTTTCAGATAGTCAAGGCACTCCTGAAGAATAAAGGTTTGCTGCAACTTGACATATTCAGAAAAATGTTCTGAGGACTCTGTAGACAATCCAAAAAAATATTTTGAGCATTACTGGAATTTATAACCTCGCTGGGTAAGTGTTATGAAGAGGACAGCCTCGATCCGTATGTGAAGGCTCCGGTGTGTGTGCAGTTTTTCCTCTGAGTTCTCTGGGGATTGATTGCAGGACCCTTATAGATACCAAAATCTTCAGCTGCCTAAATTCTTTATATGAAGTGGTAAAGTATTTGCATATAACCTATGGATATCTTCCATGAAGTTAAATCATCACCAGGTTACTTATAAAACAAAATGCAGTGTAAATACTACGTAACTACTTGTTATACCGTATTTTAAAATTTATATTATTTTGAGTGTTGTATGCAGATAACAGTTGACTGTCCTCAAAAGTCATATTCCTTAGTTAAGATAAATTTTATTATTGGCCGATGACAGGATGTATTCCAATCTATATAGATAATTATTCAGGAAGGAAGTATCTCAGAAGGGCTTTGGTCTATGTACAGTATTAAAATACATATGTTTGTGTGTGTGTGAATTCTGAAACATGAAGATGTTACTAGTTTTCTCTGGTTGAAGTTTAGATTATGGGTAATTTTTCCTTTTATTAGGGCATATTATATGTATTTTCTATAGTAAGCACATATAACTTGTATAATAAAATGTTATTTTCTTTTCTGAAGAAAAAGGTGTTAAAAATAAATAGAATAAAATTCTATTCCACCTGATTAAAACAAAACCTACAGAGGTCCTGAGCAAGGAGCTCCCAGCACTGAAGACGGCCTACCTGTCAGCCCCCTCTGCCCGAAGTTCACCAAATTCATCAGCATTGATCCCTTTCATCTATTTTATATATTAAGATTCTTTGTAAGCCTTTAAAAAAGAATGACTTGGCCAGGCATGATGGCTTACACTGTAATCCTAGCATTCTGGAAGGCTGAGGTGGGTGGATTGCCTGAGCTCCCTGGTTGGAAACCAGCCTGAGCCAGAGCAAGACCTCATATCTAAAAATCGCTAGGGAGCTGTGGCAGGCGCCTATTGTCCCAGCTACTTGGGAGGCTGAGGAAAGAGGATTGCTTGAACCCAAGAGTTTGAGGTTGCTGTGAGCTACGATGCCACGTACTCTATGATGGACAACAAAGTGAGACTCTGTCTCAAAAAAAAAAATGCCTTGGTAAAAATATCTTTTAAATGGTCTGATATGTGGCTCCCGACACTATCTTGAAAAGTCAGTTTTTCGTACTGTGGTACTGGCAGGACCACAGAAGAAAGCCATGCTGGTTGTGTGAGATCAGTAAGAGCCATTTGCTTCACTCATCAGATGCAGAGAGGGCAGTAACCCAGTGTGTGAGTCAGGGTTCTCCAGGAAAGTAGAACCAATAAGGAAACATATATATGGAGGCTGACAGATACTAAGATCTACAGTTGGCAGGTTGGAGACCTAGGAAGATCTGGTGATTCACTCTTAAGCCCAAGGTGGGGAGAAAAACTGAAGTCCCCATACCTAGACAGTCAGGCAGAAGGGACACCCTCTCATTTGGGTATGGGGTCAGCCTTGTGTTCTGTTCAGGCCTTCAACTGGTTGGACAAGGCCTACCCATATGGGACAGGGCAATCTGCTTTACTCGGTTTATCAATTTAAATGTAAACTCATAGCAACACCCAGACCAGTGTTTGATACTGGACACCTATGGTCCAGTCAAGTTGACACAGAAAATTGACCGTCATAGCCACTTAGAAAAAAATCTCACCTTAGATGGAGGCCAGGCTAATTCTACAAGCCTTGAGCTTTTCCTGGCTTACTTTTTGCTTCCAGGTTGTTCACCTTAGCCAACTGTGACTGCTCTGTTAATGGAGACTGAGGGCTTGAGGCCACCCTGTGTATACTTCCTTGGAGAACCTTGCCCTCCACTGTTGTCTGGGGCTCTGGTATATGGTACATAATAAGCTGCCCCAAAAGGCAGGGCGTTCACTCTGTCTGGCAGCACCTGCCCTGTGCTGCACCTGTGTGACTGGCCTGCTCTGAGACGTTCTGAGGTCCTGAGAGTACTGATGAAGGATGAGAGAGTGGAAGCAGGAGGCTTGAGCTCCTCTTCTGCCCCTTCCTAGCTTTATTTCCATAGGCAAGAAACTTTTTAGCCTTTTTTTTCGGTGCAATGGGAATATTCACGCCCTCATGAGAGTCTGTGAATATTATAAACTCATACCAATTATCAAACATCATACAAATGAGAATTCCTATCATTAATTTTTCCCCCCCTTAGGACATAAAAACAAATTTATTTTTCCATAACACAAGGCATGTGTGCCAAGGTGGCTGTGGGTCAACATTAGGGAATCGCTCCTTTTGGAAGAGGAAGTCTCTCAAAACTAGAGGGAAAAGACATTTTCCCTCATATCCGTCTCACTTTGGAGACATTCTGTTAGCGGCGTATGCCCCTTCCCCCCAAAACAATGAAGTGTTCTGTGTGCTAACAATATAGCTTTAAAAAAAAAATTCTGCATTTTTATAAAACTTGATAAAAAATAGTATTTCAGGCTCTGCCTGTAGCTCAGCAGCTAGGGTACCGGCCACATACACCTGTGTTGGCAGGTTCAAACACAGGCCGGGGCCTTCCAAATGACAATGACAACTACAATTAAAAAAAAAAAAAAAAAAAAAAAGGCTGGACCATCGTGGTGGGCACCTGTAGTCCCAGCTACTTGGGAGGCTGAGGCCAGAGAATACCTTGAGCCCAAGAGTTTGAGGTTGCTGTGAGCTGTGACACCACAGCATTCTATGGAGGGCAACATAGTGAGACTCCGTCTCAAAAAAAACAAAAAATACTTCAAGCTGTACAGTCCCTAGAAGCACATAGTTATCACAAGTGCACACACTTCACTGGGTATCCCCAGCACTGTCAGCTTTCTGTGCCTAGTCTCTTTGGCATCTCCATTTTCTGCAGGGTTGCTCTCCTCCTGGCCTGCGTCAGCTTTTCCCGTTTGCCCTTTGGGTACCTTCACTCTCTTCTTTGCCTGGTGTTTTTCAGCTTGGGCTCTGACCTTGGAGGACCAGGTTAGCAGATGACCTTGCGGCTTTTCTCTTGGGTTCCCCTTCAGCCTTTCTCTTGGGTGTGGTGGCAATGGTGAGATGCAGGCACTGGACTGGATGTGGGGATGCAGTCACATGCGGACGTTGGTGGATCAGGGGCTTCTTCACACTGCTAGAGCTCTGGGGGGGGGGGGTTATAAAGTTTTTTGAAATGTCCGATTTCTTAGTGTTGACAATTGATATCTCTGACTTTTTTTTTTTTTCTGTTTTGTTGGGGCTGGGCTTGAACCTGCCACACCCAGTATATGTGACTGGTGCCATACTCGTTGAGCCACAGGCACCAACCATCTGACTTCTCTATTTTTTTTTTTTTTTATTGTTAAATCATAGCTGTGTACATTAGTGCAATCACCTGTACCCATTCTAAGATGCACCATAGATGTGGCCCCACCCATTACCCTCCCTCCACCCAAACCTCTCCCCTCCCTTCCCCTTCCTTGGCTCTTTCCTCATAGTCTTGTGGTATAGTTGGGTTACAGCCTTCATGTGAAAGCTATAATTTAGATTCATAGTAGGGCTGAGTACATTAGATACTTTTTCTTCCATTCCTGGGATACTTTGCTAAGAAGAATATGTTCCAGCTCCATTTATGTAAACATGAGAGTGGTAAAGTCTCCATCTTTCTTTAAGGCTGCATAGTATTCCATGGTGTACATGTACCACAGTTTGCTAGTACATTCGTGGGTTGATGGGCACTCGGGCTTCTTCCATGACTTAGTAATTATGAATTGGGCTGCAATAAACATTCTGATACAGATGTCTTTGTTATATTGTGACTTTTGGTCTTCTGGGTATAAACCTAGTAGACGAGTTATAGGATTGAATGGCAGGTCTATTTTTAGGTCTCTAAGTATTCTCCAAACATCCTTCCAGAAGGGACGTATTAGTGGGCATTCCCACCAGCAGTGTAGAAGTGTGCCCTTTCCTCCACATCCACGCCAACATTTCTGGTTTTGG
>CAUYPK010016049.1:0-35653 GCA_963574355.1 Loris lydekkerianus | reverse complement strand
GAATGGAAGAAAAAGTATCCAATGTACTCAGCCCTACTATGAAGCTAAATTATAGCTTTCACACGAAGGCTATAACCCAACTTTACCACAAGACTATGGGGAAAGGCCCAAGGAAAGGGAAGGGAGGGGGGAGGTTTTGGTAAAAGGAGGGTAATGGGTGGGGGCACATCTATGGTGCATCTTAGAATGGGTACAGGTGATTGCACTAATGTACACAGCTATGATTTAACAATAAAAACAAAGAGTAGTGAAAACATATGTCCACATGAAAATGTGTACATGCATGTCCATATCAGCATTTTTCATAATACCCAACAGGTATAAACAACCCATTGTCCATAAATTCATAAATGAAGAAAGAAAATGTGGTATAAACATACAATAGGATATTATTTGGTAATAAAAAGGAATGACATATAGATATAAGCTACAACATAGATTAATTGAAACCACTATGCTAAGTGAAAGAGGGCAGTCACAGAGGACAACATATTGGTTTCTTCCGTTTTTATGAAATGTCCATAATAGACAAATATATTGAGACAAAACATAGATTAGTGGTTGCCTAGGGCTGAGGGTAGTGATAGGAAAATTTTGAGTTAATGGCGAAGTGATGTAAGGTTTCTTTCTGAGGTAATAAAAATATTCTCAAATTGATTGTGGTGATGGGTGTACAGCTCTGCTAATACACACTAAAAGCAATTGAATTGTACACTTTAAATGAGTGAATTGTGTGGCATGTAAATTATGTCTCAATACATCAGTTTAAAAAACAAAAATTATTTCATTCTGCTTTATGGACAAGTAGTATTCCATTATGTACTATAAAATAGCCAACTATTTTAAATTGCACATGAACTTTATAGGCACCCTATATATATAAAAACATAATTTCTTTATCCATTCATCTATTGATGGACTTAGGTTGATTCTGTATCTTTTCTATTATGAATAGTGTTGTAATAAACATGCAAGTGCAGGTACCCCTTTGATATATGATTTCCTTTTAGGTAGATACCAAGTAGTGGGATTACTAGATCAAACTGTAATTCTATTTTTTTATTTTTGAGAAATTTCTATACTGTTTTTGATAGTGACTATACTAGTTTATATTCCCACCAACAGTATATAAGGGTCCCCTTTTCTCTGCATCCTTGTCAACATCTGGTATTTTTTGTTCTTTCAATAATAGCTATTCTGAATGAGGTAAGATGACATCTTATTGTGGTTTTGATTTGCACTTCTCTTTAGTGATTTTGAGTGTTTTTTTCATATACCTGTTGGCCATTTGTATGTCTTCTTTTGAGAAATGTCTACTTATGTTTTTTACCCATTTTTAAATGGAATTATTATTTTTTTCTTCTGTTGAGTTGAGTTCCTTGTGTATTCTGGATATTAGTCTTCTATTGCAAATATTTTCTCCCATTCAATGAGTTGTCTCTTCATTCTGTTGATTACAAGAATCAGTAGCATTTCTATATACTAACAGTAATTAATCTGAAAAATAAGTCAAGAAAGCAATCTCATTTACAATAGCTATAATAGTAAAGTACTTAGAATAAATTTAACCAAAGTAGTGGAAAATCTCTGTAAGAAAAACTATAAAACATTAAAAAAACTGATGAAAGAAGTTAAAAGAAATGAAGTTGAAGAGGACATAAAAAATGGAAATACATTCCATTCTCATGAATTGAAAGAATTAACATTAGTTTTAAAATGCCTATACTATCCAAAACAATCATTGCAAAAGCTTATTATCTAGCCAATATATGCAATCAATGTAAGTGTCCATCAACAGATGAATCAATAAAAAATTCAAGATACACATATAACAGAATAATAAAAATGATTAAAATTATGTTATTTGCAGCAACATAAATAGAACTAGAGGTCATTATCTTAATAAGGTAGGCCAGACACAGAAAAATAAGTATCACATATTCTCACTGATATGTGGGATCTAAAATTTTTAATCACATAGAAGTAGAGTGGGATTTTGTGTTGTGGGCTAATCTTAACTCAATACTACTATGAAACAAATATATAATCACCTACACATTCATTTGAATGATAAAACACAACTATAGTCCAGAAAGAAGGAGAGGAGGGAAAGGGGAAGGGAGCGGGAGGACGGGAAGAGGGAAGGTATTTGGTGGGACCTCACCTATTGTGCACAATAGGTACATTTCAAAACTATTAAAATAGAGTATAAATGTCTTACCACAATAAATAAGTAAGTGAGGTGATGGTTATGTTAATCAGTTTGATGTAAGCTTTCCACATTGTATATCGAATCAGCATATTGTACCCCATAAATGTACATGGTTATGATTCAACAAAAAAAAAAAAGTAGAGAGTGAGAAGATAGATAACAGAGACTGGGATGGGTGAGTTGAGGTATGTTCCTTCTATAACCAATTTGTTGAAGGGTTTTATTATGAAGGGATATAGAGTTTCACTGAATGTTTTTACAACATCTTTTATTAAAATAATCATATGGTGTTTGTCCTTGATTCTGATATATCACATTTATTTATTTGTATATGTTGAATCATTCTGGTATCCCTGGGATGGATCCTCCTTGATCGTGGTGAATTTTTTAAACATGTTTTTGAATTCAGTTTGCTAGTGTTTTGTGGAGAATTTTTGCATCTATTTTCACCAGAAATATTGGCCTATAGTTTTCTTTTTTTATTGTGTCTTTATCACATAATTTGTATGAAGGTAATGTACTCTCACCTGTTTGATTTTTTAAAATAGTTTGACTAGAATTAGCATTAGTTCTTTAAATGTTTAGTAGAGTTCAGCAGTAAATCCATCAGGGCCTGAGCTTTTCTTTGATGTGAGACTTTTTATTACTGCTACAGCCTCATTATTTATTATTGGTCTATTCAGGTTTCCTATTTCTTCCTGGTTTGATCTTGGTAGGTAGTATGGGTCCAGGAATATTTTCTAGGTTTTAAAATTTGGGGGGAGATATAGTTGATCATAATAGTCTCTAATGATCCTTTGTATTTCTGTGTCATAAGTTGTAATGTTGCTTTTCTTAAATAATCTGATTGTATTGATGAGTCAATGAATAAATCAGAAAAGAAATTAAAAAAAAATTTGGAACAATTGAAAATGTAAAAATTCCACACAAAAACCTATGGGATACAGAAAATCTGGTACTAAGAGGGAAGTTATACTTAGCAATAAATGCCTATAGTAACAAATAGAAGACTTTAAATAAACAACTTAAGGAACTAGATGCACCTTAAAGAAGCACAAGAAAAAGAACAAACCAAATATAAGATTAGTATAAGGAAAGAATAATAAAGATCAGAGCAAAAGCAAATTAAATTGAAACTAAAGAAAAAAACTATAGAGGATCAAGAAAATGAAAAGTTGATTTTTTGAAAAGATAAACAAAATTGACAAAACTTTAGCTAGACTTTGATATCTACTTAAGATGATGTATGTCTCAATTACCCTGATTTGATCTTTATACTTATATGAATGTATGAAGTTATCACATCTACCCTGAAAATATGTATACCTATTATGTATCAACAAATACGAGAGAAGACCTAAATATTAATAAATACAATCAGATTATTAAGAAAGCAACATTGCAACTCATGACACAGAAATATTAGGACGGTTGAGAACCACTGAAATAGAGGATATTAATACAAACTCTTAAGACACCTAAGAATACTACAAATACATCGAAACACAGCAATTTGATAACCTAGGTGAAATAGATTGTTTTTTTCTTTCTTTTTTTTTTTTGCCTCATTTTATTTATTATTATTATTATTATTTTGAGGTAGCGTCTTACTATGTCACACTTGGTAGAGTGCCATGGCATCACAGCTTACAGCAACCTCATACTCTTGGGCTTAAGCGATTCTCTTGCTTCAGCCTCCCAAGTAGCTGAGACTACAGGTGACCACGACAATGCTCAGCTATTTTTTTGTTGCAGATGTCATTGTTGTTTTTAGCTGGCCCAAGCTGGGTTTGAACAAAAGCAATACCAAAAGAATAAAAATATAGACCTTTATGAATATAGATGCAAAAATTCTGAACAAAATGGTATCAAACAGAATTCAGCAATCTAAAAAAATAATTACATACCACAACCAAGTGGGATGATGACAAGCTGGTTTTATATTAGAAAATTATTCAATATAATCCATCACATTAAAAGACCTAAGAAGTAGAATTACATGATTATATCAATTAATGCAGGAAGGCATTTGATAATACTCAACACTGATTATGAAAATGCTCAGAAAACTAAGAATATTGGAGAACTTGCTCAACTGAATCAAGAACATCTACTAAACCACAGCTAATAGTATGCTTAATGCTGAAAAACTAAAAGATCTGGCACAGGGCAAAGGTTTCCACTTTCACCACTGTCACAGGACACAGAAAGATCACACAAAAATCAACTGTACTTCTATAAACTAGCAATAATCACTTGGAAGTCAAAACAAAAGTATAATACCATTTACATTGTTCAAAAGAATTGAAATAGTAGTCAATTTAACAAAATGTGCAAAGGACTTATTTGCTAAAAATACCAAATGTTCATGAAAGAAACCCTTGAAGATCTAAATAAATAAGGAGATATATCATATTTATTAATAGAAAGTCTCAATATCATAAAGATGTAGATTTTTCCCAGATTGATACATAGTTTAAACTACAAAAATGCCAACATTTTTTCCCTAAGTATAGACAAGATTATTCAAAAGTTTATATGGAAAGGCAAAGGAACTAGAATTTTGAAAAAGAAGAATAAAGTCGGATGCATCATTCTACCTAGTATTAATACTTATTGTATTGGTATAGTACTAATGATTATGTGGCATTGGTGAAAGAAGAGACACACAGATCAACTGAACAAAATAGAGAACCCAGAAATAACTTCTTACAAGTATGGGCAACTCATTTTAGACAGAAGGACAAAAGCAATTAAATGGAAGGAAGGTAATCTTTCCAACAAATGACACTGTAGCAATTAGGTATCCATATATTTAAATGTAAAATGTAAAACTATAAAAGTACTTGATGGTAATATAGGAAAAAACTCTTTAGGACCCAGGGCTTGGTGAGGAGCCATTAGACATTACATCAAAGCATAGTCCATAAAAGAAAAAGAAAGTCAATAAATTAGCTATACCAAAATTAAAAATCTTTGCTCTGTTAAATACCTGTTAAGAGGATAAGAAGACAAGCTACCAACTAGGAAAATATATTTGCAAACCATACATCTAAAAAAAGATTCCTCTCTATATTATATGAAGAAGACTCACACATCAACAGTCAAAACAATCCAATTAAAAGCAGGCAAAAGAAGCCAGGGGCGGTGGCTCATGCCTGTAATCCTAGCAGTCTGGGAGGCTGAGGCGGATGGATTGCCTGAGTTCATGAGTTCAAGACCAACCTGAGCAAGAGTGAGACCTTATCTCTAAAAAAATAGCGGGGCATCGTGGCGAGTGCCTGTAATCCCAGCTACACAGGAGGTTGAGACAAGAGAATCACTTGAGCCCAAGGGTCTGAGATTGCTGTGAGTTGTGATGGTACAGCACTCTACTGAAAGTGACAAAGTGAGACTCTGTCTCAAAAAAAATCAAATTAATTAAATTAATCGATTAATTACATTAAAGTAGCCAAAAGACAGGAGAGATATTTTATCAAAGAGAATATATGGCAATAAGCACATGAAAAGATGTTCACATCACTAATCAGAGAAATACATTTTAACAACACGATGAGTTATCACTGATAACACAGATGATAAAAACAGCTAAAATAAAAAGTAATAACCATAGCAAATGCTAGCAAAGGTATGGAGAAACTAGATCTCATACTTTGCTTATGGCAATGTAAAATGGTACAGTCACTCTGGAAAATAGTTTGGCAGTATCTTAAAAAAACAAACAAACATATTCTTACCATATGATGTAGAAATTGCACTGCTGGAGAAATGAATATTTACACATAGTATGTTTATACAAAAACTCTATTGATTGTTCATAACAACTTCATTCATAATAGCTAAGAAATGGAAGCAACCACAATGCCAATCAGCAGGTGAATAGTTAAACAAGCTGTAGTCATCCACTGCAATAAATCCACCATCACTAAAAAGGAATAAAATATTAATTCACACAAACAATCTGGACAAACCTCAAGAGTGCTATGCTGAGTGAAAAAAGGCAATCTCAAGACATCACAAAAACACGTGTACCCCCTTAATTAATAATATTAAGATAATATTTTGAAATGAATCATCATGTACTTTATGATTTCATGTATATAATGTTCTTTAAATGACAAACTCATAGAGTTGGAAACAGAGGTGGTTTCCAGGTGGTGGGGGAAGGCTTGACCGTAAAACACGTGGGAAGATCCTTGCAGTGATGGAATAGCTCTACATCCTGATTGCAATGGAGGTTACAGAAATCTATACAGATGAGAAAATGGCACAGAACTATAGACACACATTGTACCAATGTCACTTTCTGGTTTTGGTATTTTGGTGTATTTATATAAAACGTAACCCTTGGGGAAAATGAGTGAGGGGTACTCAGCACTTCTCGATCTTTGAAACTTCTGTGTAATTATTTCAAAATAGTTTAAAATAAGACCTTCCAAACTTAATAGGCGAATGAAACAAAACAAAACCCAAAGGGGCTGTTTTATGAGTCTTGGTATTATGTATTTGCAGCATCTTTTCTACTGACATTTTTCTACCTTGAGAAAGTGACAGGATCTCAAGATTAAATGCTTTGTTTGTGTCTCTAGGTCTACAAACAGCTTTGAAGTGTTTGGTCTCCAAGGGGGTCCAAAGTTCAGCTCCCTAACAGTGCCACACTTGTCAGCACATAAGAGGTGGGCTGCTGGCCTCTTGTTAACCCTTCTGGTCAGGGAATGTGACCATGACTTCAGGGAATTCCCCATGGAGGAGGAAAGAACAATTTCTAGTTTAATAAGAATACAAAGATGTGAAGGTGTGACTACAGCTTCATTGAACAATTTCCCAGAGTAGACATAGCCACCACTGTCCCTGCTCTGGGGACTACACTCCACCCCCTTTTCTCAGGAATTCTCTTGTAGGTACTCACAGTTCAGACAAGAACCCCACAGTGTCACTCTTCTGGCCCCTGAAAGCTATACTTTGGAGGGTCACACCCATTGGAGTTTTGTGGCCTTGGATGAGTAATCAGCTGGCTGAGCCATGTTGGCTAAAAGGCACATTGTCCTCTAAGATTTGAACCAAAAGGAAGAATACATTAAGATTTGTTTAGCCTGGTTCTCTTGATGTCGAAGTTATTCAGTTCGACTTAGTTCACACGCTGGCAGGCCTCAAGCCACACAGAGGTGAATAAAGCCCTTGTTGTCCCTGCCTTTGTGGAGTCTAATGGGGAAAACAGACATCAAACAAATAACCACAAAGCAACATGTAGTAGCTGATGGCTTCCAGAACTCACTGCTAAGAAACTGGCAGAAAAATAAGACAGGGAAGTTCCAAGGAGGTCAGGAAATGCTCCTCTGAGGTATCTCTTGAGCCCAGAGAAATGGGATGAAGGCAGAAGGAGAAAAATGTGCAGGTGTAGAGTCAGTCTGTGCAAAACGAGAGGCCAGAGCTCGGCTGGAGATCAGGTCGGGGTGGGGCCCAGGGGGCTGGGGTGAGATGTGTCAGTTTTGGGGAGGGCACCCCCTACTGCTCTCCATGAGCACCCTGTTAGCAAGCATCTGCTGAGACCCCACGGGCTGAGCTGCACTTCACAGAGTACAGAATAAGGTTTGGGCCCTGCCCTTACAGAATTTTCAAGCTGCACATGAAAAGAAAAGTGTACTTCAAGGCGACGAGTTGTTTTTAGCCTGTGAAAGGGTGAGCTGGCACTGGCAAACTGAAAATATCACCAAAAGGTCTGACCAGCCTCTGCAGATGTTACACATTACTGGGGTCCAAAGGTCTGGCCTTGAATGTCTTATTTTTTTTTTTTTTCCTCCCAATATCCTTGCTTTAAAATAGAAAAGAAAAAAGAAAAAAAGAAAACAAAACAAAAAAACCCCCAACAAACCCTTAAAAACAGTCTTGTTTACTTTATCCAAGATTAAAGAGCTTGAACTGACTTGGACAGTCTAAATGGATTTTTAAGTGCTTTATGGACAAGTATTCATAATTGCTAAAATGCCAGGCTGGGCTTCTGTGATTCTTGTGCAATGCTTGTATTGTCTGGGTTTGCTTATTTACTCTCCTTGGTAGAGGTCAAAAGCTAAGTCTCAGATTAGAAGATTTTAATTTCTAAAGCTATGGATGGAAACAAGTTCTCTAGAGCCATGTCACACTGTGAGCAGCGGCCTTAAGTTTTTTTCTTGAATGGGCTATTTCAAGGTCTAACAATGTCTCTGATCCAACATTCTACCCAGGAGAAACTAGAGAAGTAAGGTTTCCAAGAGGTACTGATCACCATCCATGTGTCTTAGGAATTCAGAAGAGCCACAGAGAAGTCAGGAAGGGCACAGCTAGAGTCTCTGGTCTCTCCTTCCACTTCTTTCTGTCAATCTTAGAAGCAGCCTAGGATGATAGAAAGTGCACCGAGTGTAGAGACACAGGTTCTAGTGTCAATCCTGTCACTGCGGGACAATGTGACTCTAGGTGGGACACTTTACCTCTTTGAGTCTCAGTTTTCCCGTTTGTAAGGTGAGGACAGGAGTATCTGCCTTAATGGCTGGTTATGGCTCTAAAATGGGAGGATGAGAGCTCAGGCAACCCCAAAGTCACAGACTCCAGGGAGTTCTCAAGAAAGAATTTTTCCCCCAAAAAAACAAATCCCGAAAATTTTGCAGAAATCGTCCTCACAGTGCCAAAATAAATTTTATTTAGGTAATTGTTCCAGGGACAGGGAAATATGTTTTAAATACTTTATAAAGATGTTTTGCAATATTCTTGGGAGGAGGGGACAAGGAAGTTTACATAATTTGGGGGGAATTGATCAGTTACTTAGCTGATTGTTTATCAAAGGTGTGCACCGTCTTTCTCTCTCTGCTGTGTAATTTTAGGAATTATGCTTCTTGTGATGCAAGATTACAGGCGGTAAGAGAACCCGGCACTATAGGTCCACCATGCAGGAAAGGGAGAATGAGCCAATCTGTCTTTTACACACCCATGAGATGGATCTGCAGGACACCAGGATGCTGGGCTGGTGGCTCGGATCTGGGGACCCAGATGACTGGTTCTGTTGGGGTCTAGAGTCACCCATCAGATGGGGGTAGCTCTTTTATTGTGGCTTCCAGGCAATATTTCCTGAGCAGTTTTCACTGATAAATAAGAGAATGTCTGTTGTTCTCTGGAGAATAGGACCCAGGTCCATTCTAGAAACCTGCAGGGGAAATAGAGGAAGACAAAAGCCAAACTATGAGGTAAGTATTGTTTTGTCTAGGTGGTATGTGTATTTAATGGGGCATGGTTCTTACCCTTCCAGGAGACTTGCAGTCTAGCAAGGAGGCAGACAGCGGCTCCAATCCTAGAGTGGGTGCCATGAGGAAGCAAGATTAGCCAGAGACTCACTACAATAAGGGCATTGGAAAGGAGATTGTGGAGGACCTAGTCTGAGCCAGGCCTTAAGGGCAAGTGGACTTAAAGAGAAGCTAGGAAGAGGAGTAAATGAAGAGGCTGTAAGCAAAGGAAGGTGAATTTTCAGACATGCAGGGCCGTGAAAACAGATGTGTTTGGGGGCAGCAAATTCAGCGAGAATGAACTATAGAGTATAGGATATGAGACCCGAAATGAAGATATTGAAGAACCTCTGTTCTCTGCATAGATGTTTGCTGGAATTTTTTTTTTTTTTATTACCTGGATAACTTTAAACAATTAATAAAATGCATATCAATGTACTCCATTTACTTTTTATTTATTTACTATGCAGCATGGCAAATTATTTTAACCTGTAGTCAGACATAAGAAATCAAGAACATTATCTTTAATTATGAGTTTAATTTTCATCTCCATTTTCTGCTCTAGGAAAATGGTCATTCTTACGTTGGATTTCAGTTCTTTATCCGGTATATTGGCCATCTGTCTTATCATCTTCATCTCTTCTTTTAACTCTGTGTTTTGAAAGCACTTCACAAACCTGTCCTCCATATTATGCATATGCTTTTCTGCCACAGTGGCACTTGGGACTGCGTTGGGACTGGGAAAGAGGGCTCAGAGAGAAGAGGGCTTCAGAGGGGAAGGCATAATGGAATGTCCTGTTAGGAGGCTAATGTGCCCTCACACAAACCCTCCCCAACCCCTGCCCTCCTGGAACACAAAGCGCCTAACTAGCCCCGCCCCACAGGCACACCGCTGGAAGGACCCTAGCCCACCAGAATTCTCCAGCAAGCTGTGGGAGTCTTCCCCCCCAACCCCCCCCACAAGACCCCATATAAAAAGAAGTCTCTAAGTGACGTCAGTGTAGACACCATCTTTGGCTCTGCCAAGGCAGGTCCCTTTCATTAAACCTGGCTTAAACCTCTCCATTCTCTGGTTTTGTTTCTGGGCACACGCTGCTGAACCTCCTTTCATGTCCCAACTTCAGAGAACATTTCTGAAACTCACAACACTGTTTTTCAAGTTTATCTTCCATATTATTAATACCACATTCTATAGTATTGGATTTTGTTTTATTATTTCATTCTTCATCTCCTGGGAGGCTACTTGAATCTCCTTCTCAGGCCTATAATCTGGCAGTAGGTCAGTAATGACAACTCATAAACCAGCAGTTCCCAACCCTGATTCACATACTATTAACTTATGGAGACTAAAATATGTTGAAGCTGTCTATAGGGAGCCAGCCTCTGTATAACCAATGAGTGTCTCTAATGCTTAGCAGTGACAAGGAATGAAGAAAATAAAGATAATAGATATAGAACAGAATTTATAGAGTGGGATTTAGCTGTCTCCAATCCCAGATTTTTAGGACTGGGGTCTGGATACTGGTATACTTCAAAGGTGACTCTAGGGCTGTAGTTCCCAACCCCTGGGCCACGGACTGCTATGGTTCACTGGTGGCCTGTTGGGAACTGGTCCACACAGCAGTGGAGGGTGAGTGAGCCTCATCCATATTTATGGCCATTCTCATTGCTGGCATCACTGCCTGAGCTCTCCTGTCAGATCAGCAGGGGCATTAGATTCTCACAGGAATGGGAACCCTACTGTAAATTGCACATGCGAGGGATCTAAGTTGTGTGCTCCTCATGAGAATCTAATGCCTGGTGATCTGAGCTGGAGATGTAATGTGCTTGAATCATCCCTAAGCTCCCCCTCCCCCCCCAACTCTCAGTCTATGGAAAAATTGTCTTCCATGAAACTGGTCCCTGGTGACAAAAAGGATAGGGACTGCTGTTGTAGCAAATTGCCAGGAGTAAGAACATATAGATACATGTATAGTGTACATAAAGTATCACCACTCTTTCTTGTCCCAGCCACCACTCCTGTCTGCAGCATTTCATGTGGTGACCACATTACTCAAGTTACCATTGCCAAGTTTTTATTATGTCAGTTGTCTCTACTTTTCTGCACAATTGCTCTTGAGGAGTCTGCATTTCTCTAAGCAGAAAATAAAGAACTGGGGACAACAGTCCGACTTTAGCAGCTGGGTAGTATGAAGCTCACATCCCAGTTTCCTGAGCACCTGCATTTTCCTGACCAGGATCTCATAATCTGAGAAACACAAATGTTTTTGTTGGCTGAAAGTGTTGGTGCCTCTTTATACTATTCTTTGTCTATGCAAATCCTTCTTATTTCTATCTGATTTATTTGGTCACACTTGAACAATTCTGTGTGTGTAAAAGATTTCAAATTCATTCCCAATCTAGGAGCAATCTGGAGCAAGTCATTCTGTTTATGTTCAACACTGACCATCATTGCTCCCTGCAAGGTGATGGAGCAGAAGATTCATGTTGGGAAGATGATGATTTTACCAATAATGATTGCATCCATTTTCCAAAAGTCATTAGGCCTGCAAAAATTTAGGCTTACTTTTTATCTATGAGATATATTATTTGTCTTTCTTCTCTATTGTCTTTTATTCATTCATTTCAAAAAGCATTTACTGAGCTCTGAATCATAAAAAGAACCATGGAAGACACATAGCAGTATTGGCAGAAATTCATGTTTTCAAAGATCTTAAGATCAAATTTGGTCATAGGTTGAGGCCCCAATATAGTATGATTGGCATCTTTATAAAAAGAAAGACACCAGTGAGTTCTCCCTCTTTCTGTGCGTACCTAGAGAAAAGGCCATATGAAGACAGACAGAGAAGGTAGCTACTGGCAAGTTAGGAATAGAGGCCTCTCTAGAAACCAACCCTGAAGCACCTTGACCTTGGACTTATAGCTCAAGGGATGTGAGAAAATAATACATGAGAGTACTTTTTACATTTTATTAATGTTGTTTGGGTGGTGGTTAATGGGTGGTTGTTTAAGTCACCCAGTCTGGTATTTTGTTATGACAGTCTAAGCAGAATAATTCACCTTCATTCCTAAAAGTTTATCAACTGGTTTTGAGATTAAAATGAAGAAATAAAAAAAAAAAAACCCACACAAAAAAAGAAGAAATACTTTATTACACTGAACAATATGAAGAAAATGAGGTGGTAAGTGGAAAATAGAAAATGCCAAGAGCATAAATACAAGAAATCTAATGTGCAAATAATAGGAGATATGAAAAGATGTGGCAGAAGAGTAATAATTAGGGAAATAAAAGAAGAAAACTTCCTCTGAGCTGACTCAAATCTTCAGATTTTAACAATTTATTTAAAACAGTGAATTAATAAAATGTACTATCAGAACCAATATAAACAGCAAACAAAGCAATCTCTAGGTACATAAATCCATCCATTCTAAGGACAAAGATTCTTACAAGATCCCTCACAAAAGAGAATCCAGATGACCTGGGAACCAGAACTTTTCCAGCTTCCAAAGGAACCTTATTGAGAGAAAAGGATAGTAATAAAATAATAAATAAATAAATGCTGGACACATATTCAAGAAAGCATGCTATGTCAGGGCAAAAGAAAAAAAAAAAACATTTTGAGAATTGCAAGGACTCAAAAGTGTGTCACCCAGGTATCCTGTCTAAGAAGAATTCATGTGATGATTGACCTGGTGTCCCGTCCTCAAACCAAATGAAAATTGAATGAGATCCAAGATCCAAAGAGAGAAGAAGAAACAGCAGCAAGCAAGAACTTTTCCAGGGCACAGAGTAAAATCTAAATGGATGGTATTCCAGTTAAAGTTAACCACGCATTTGCATACCTCTCTCCCTGTGACCACACTGAAATGATCGTAAACAAATTTTAAATAGGAAAAGGCCCACAAGGTCAACGAGACAGAAAAGGAAACAGCAACATATGAGAATTCAATAGATTTTTGAAAATCAAAAAGTAGGTGGAGCACGGTGGAGCAAATTTACTCCATAGAACCTAGACTCAAAAGCATTAGGGACAGCAAAGGGCAGGCAGCATTCAGGGGCTGGAACTGGGGACAGTTATAGGTATCAGGTAAGTTTTCCTCCATCCCACACCAGCCAACAGGCTCATCACAGGAAAAGGCCTGGGTAGACTGATTTGCAAAGAGCACAAAGGACCAGACACAGTCAAGGGTGGGAGATAATGACTGAAACTTAACTTTAAGAGGAATTAAGGGAAAGTTTGCATCCTGAACAGAGGACCACGCCCTGAGCATTCCTTCTCAGCCCTTCCCAGAAGGCTTGTGGTCAGGCATGTATTCTCCAGGTGAGGGACTGAAGCAATAACCTCAGAAAAGGATAAATATCCTTAGATTAAAAATTACCATGAAGGTACGCAGGGTAGCAATGCATTGCTGCTGCATCTCATTACTTACCTAGCTACCACGTTGGTATTATTGACTCATTCACTGTACCAATAAAGAAAAGAGAAATGAGCATACACTAATGTGAGAAAGTATTATTGACCCTTGGTCAAGGAGAGAAGAAATCAGAAGGATCTTCTGAAAATGATGTTCATGAAGATTGCTCAAGTTCATTCACTTGTCATTTTATATATGTGTAGGAACTATGTGGCCCACAGAGTTAGGGAATAAGAGCTGAAAGAATGCAGCTCTCATTGTTCTTTGTGTTTGGAACCCCATGATACAAATGTCTTCATTAAGCTGAACCAAGGTTTAGCATTTTTGACACTATAAAAATGCTTATTTTATATGGGTTGACTCACTAAAAAGAGGTTCAGAATGACAGTGTAGAGACAAAGGTTGTTCTGGGTTTCTGCAGCTCAAGATCTCACGCCCTGGCAGAATCTCTAAAAGTAACTCTGGTTACCTGAGCAGAATTTACTTCTTTAATATCTCTAAACCACAGCAAAATTTAGAAAGACTTAAAAGGATAAATATCATTGTACTGGTATTTTTTATTAAGAGAGAATCTTTTTATATTTGGTATTTTAGGTATTTGTAATGCTAGAATTTGGCTAATTATATGTGAAAACTTTGCACTCAAACTGAAAATGTCTACTCAATATTTTGTTTTAGATTTGTAATTCTAGATAACTTTAGATTAAATGTATTCATAAGTCTAATATTTCAACACATTAAAAATGGTGTGCTCAAGAAATTTTTGTTTCTTAATTCAGGAAAAGTAAAACACTTAAAAAGAAAATTGAATGTATTGTCTGGGTGCGTTGGCTCACATCTGTAATCCTAACACTCTGGGAGGTCGAGGTAGGTGGATTACCTGAGCTCAGGAGTTCGAGACAAGCCTCAGCCAGAGTGAGGCCCTGTCTCTAAAAATAGTTGGGCATTGTGGCAGGTACCTGTAGTCCCAGCCACTTGGGAAGCTGAGGCAAAAGGATCACCTGAACCCAGTAGTTTGAGGTTGTTGTGAGCTATGACATCACGGCAGTCTATTGAGGGTGACAGAATGACACTCTGTCTCAAAAACAAAAGAAAGAAAATTGAATATATTAAGTTTACATGTGCATTTTTCAATGTTTAAAGGTGTCTAGTGAATTATGTTCCTGAATAGGACAAATCCAAGACTCCTCAAAAGTGATTTCTAAGAGCCTAAGATTTGTCCATAGAAAAGTGACATTTGTAAGTACAAGTCAAATTTTAGAAATAAGGATTTAAAAATTGTAATTTTAATAAATTGAAGATTAAATCTAAAAAAATAAAACAAATCTCTAAATAATATTTTCTGTGAACAAAAGCCATCTCTGAGGACACCAAAACCCGGCAGCAACTTGCTGACATTTTGCAACCTTTGTCATAATTGTCAGATCTCCAGCTGGTCATCTTACAGGGAAGTCTTCCAGTTGACAACCGTCTTGAGCAATTAAACTTTTAGTGTCTTACTTTCATTTATTTATTTATTGAAAATTTATATTTATTTTTTCTTTTATTTTTATTAACAAAAATTGAATATATGGTATATAACATGATGTTTAAATTTATGTATACATTTAAAATGGCTATATCAAACTAATTAACACATATATTACCTTATATGTATATATATATATATATATATATTTTTTTTTTTTTTTTTTTTTGAGACAGAGTTTTGCTATGCTGCCCGATAGTAGAGGGCTGTGGCATCACAGCTCACAGTAACTTCAAACTCTTGGGCTTAAGCAATTATCTTGCTTCAGCCTCCCAAGTAGCTGGGACTACAGGTGCCCTCCACAATGCCCAGCTATTTTTTGGTTGTAGTTGTTGTTCTTTGACAGGCCTGGGCTGGGTTCAAACCCACCAGCTCCAGTGTATGTGGCTGGCACCCTGGCCACTGAGCTACAGGTGCCGAGCCACTAGAATTTTTTTTTTTGAGGAGAAGGAAAGAAAAGTTTATTAATTTGCTGGCAAATGCAGAGGCTGGCTAGCTCAAAAATACTAATGTCCCCATTCAACAGAAGCACAAAGCTTTTAAAGATTCGATAATCTCATCTTGGGCTAAGGCAATCTCATGGCCTCTACCAGGATTCATCCGATCTTCATCTGAGACAATCTTGTGACCTCCACCTGGATTCGTTCCAACTTTAGCTAAGATGGTCTCCTAACCTCTGCGCAGACAATTCCCTTGGGCTATCTCCTGTGGCACAAGAACAAAAGACATCCCCCTGCCTACTTTGACCACTGCCCTGGGTCAGGGATATAGATTTTAATTCTAAAAAAAAAAAAATGGTGGAGGGAGGGTAATGGGTGGGGCCACATCTATGGTGCATCTTAGAATGGGTACAGGCGATTGCACTAATGTACACGGCTATGATTTAACAATAAAAAATAAAATAAAATAAAATAAAAAAAGAGGGAGGGTATAAGGGGTTTTGAAGAGACAAAAAACATTTTTATCCTCCCCCCTAAGGCCATTCTCTGTTACACATTCCCCATTGTCAATTTTATTCTTCCATAATCTATAGGAGGAGGGGCAGGAAGGGTTTCTCATAAACCATTTTAGGGGCTTAACTTAAGCCTGATTCTGAAGGGCTACCATTATCCAGAGGAGGACAAGCAGCAATACCTTATTCCACTCCAGGTGGGTTCCATGTAATTTTCACTCTCGACATAGGGATTTGCTTAATTCTCCTACAAATGAGGGTCTATTACCATTCAAGTTCCTACTGGGGTGTCACTCAGAGAAGCTCATGGGTGACCCCAGGATACTGTGTAGCATATTCAAGTACAGATGGCAGGAAGCAAGGTTTCCCTGGATGAACATTGCTACGGAGTAGCCAAACATGGTATTCTTGAGGAGGAGCTGCTGGGCTGTCTCTGCACTGCCTGTGCACAGCACTCATCACCAGCATGCCATTCTCCACTTGCTTGGCCTCTTTTCCTGGGGCGCTGATGCCCTTTCTCCTGCAAGACTTATACCTGCTCCATGTTGGCATATGTGCACAGGAACTGTGCAAAGGTCCTGTGCTGGGGCAGCAGCTCCTTGTGGGAGCCCATTTTGAAACTTTAGATGCTCTTTCCATTTGGATAGCACAAGCCTGTACCCAGCCTGAAAATGTGTCTACTAATACTTAGTGAAACTGCCAATAATTGAAAGGGTTGGGCCCCTCATGTTGAGCTCCCTATGCAGCAGCTGCCTCTCTGTCTTTAGATGGTGCTGAGCACACAGTCTGTTGTGTACAGGGTCCTCCCAAATGAGGTACCCCCAAATCTGTAAGGCATCACAGCCCTTACCTGCATATATATTCATATAGATGCCTCATAGGAGGCCAAACCAAAGCTTCAGGTAGAACAAGTCCATGAAAATTCTGCCTCCACTTAGCTGTGTCATTCCAAATGTCAGAGCTGCAGTCTTTAGTTTTAAAGGGGACCCTGGCACCAATCGAATCTCCACTGTCAATTTGCATATGGGGCTTCAGTAGGGAGGCATGGAGCCTTGGGCCTCTCCTTATAAAAGTCTGCTAATCGGGTCCCCACTGTCAGTTTGCATACAGGGTTTCTATGGAGGTATTGGGGTTGGAACTAGTAGTGAGGCAGGAAGCCCCAGGCTCCCTCCTTAATCATCTGAGCCCTGGATCTGAAGGAACTATTTGCTTTCCTGAAGATTTCCTGTTACCTAAAGCCCTTTGCAATTTGGGGGCAGGATTCTTTCCAAAGTCCTTTCCCTCTCCCACCAAAAATGCATACTGATTGTACCCTATCCTAGGGTGGTGTTGCCTTCAACCATCTCAAAGGATCCTTAGCTGCCATAGCTAGCAGAACATGTAGTTTTTAGTTTACTTTAAAGGCCATATAAACCAGCTGCGAGGGATTCACTGATTGCCTTGCCTTGGCTACAGGTACCCTGAGTTTAGCTGAACTGAGCTCCCATTTGGGTAAGGAGAGACCATGTCTGACCTTAAGTTATACCCAATGGGTGCGGGATTGAAGAATTAGTTCAGGCAGTACCCTCTCTGCCCTCCCATGGTACCAAGATAGCCGGGCAGCAGGTGTTCCTTCCCCCTTGCTGTGTGTCACTCAGCTGGGGCCCATGTGCACTGGTGTCTCTCTCATGGGGTCTGCTCCTGGGCTGGGGCTCCTCCCAGCATTTCACACCGGCTGGCTGTGGAGCTCTGGCAAGAGCAGGAGGACCTCACTTATCAAAAATCTAACATGCACAGATCATTCCATATATCATAAACAATGAATTTATCTCAAGCAGTACCATAAACACTGAGTTTATCTCAAGCAGTGCCAAAAATGATGAGTTTACTCAATCATTTGAGAGTTTGCAACTCTACATTCCAGCTCTGGAATGATGGCAGGTCAATCATTTGAGCTCTCAATTTTCCTTGTTATAATTCGCCCCTTGGTAAAAACTTGCACATGAGAATTGGCCATCCTAGAAAACTTGCCATGCCTTTGTACCTTATACAAATAGGGGTCCCCTAAACTAATGAGGGTGCCCCAAAGGGGTTGTTCTTCTTGTCTGTATTTTTGCAAGATTTGTTGCCCACTCTTTTTGAAAGCTCATTTGCCTAAAAATGAAAGAGTTCTAGTTCCCTTTCACAAAGGCACAGAAAGGCCGAATGAGATTAATTTTGAGAGGAAGAGGCAGTGGAGAACACCCGTTAGTAAAAATCACAAATCAACAATGTAATGGATTGTCTCAAATAGTTTGAAAAAGAGAAAACTAATCCCAAATCCAGCAGAAGAAAAAAATGACCAAGGTCAGACCAGAACTAACAGAAATCAATAAAAGAACTATACAGAAGATCAATGGAACAAAAAGTTGGCTCCCGGAAAAGATAGATGAAGCTGACAGACTGCCTGCTAGATCAGCTAAAAACAGGAAAGAAAGGACCCCAATAAGCTCAATCAGCAATGAAAAAAGAGATATTACAACTGATACCACAGAAACACAAAGCATCATCCCTGAATAGTACAAAACCCCAATGCACATAAACTGAGCAACATTGAGGAAACAGATGGATTCCTGGAAACAAACAACCTCCACAGACTTAACAAGGAAGAAATAAAACTCCCAAACAGACCAATACTAAGCAATGAAACCAAAGCTGCAGGAAAAAAAAAAAAAAAAAAATCCAGTGAAGTAAGTCCTCTACCAGATGGCTTCACAGCTAAATTCTACCAGACCTTGGGTCACAGTGTTTGGCACACTTCTTGGGGGGTGGGACATAATTATAACAGGGACAGTATCTAACATATGCAATCAGTGTAACCTAATTCTTTGTACCCTCAATGAATCCCAAACAATAACAAATAAAATAATCCCAGCAGACCTAAAAAGAGGAACTGGCACTGCTAAAATTCATTCTCCCTTTTTTCTTATGTAAAGAGCACAGATTCTACCTGGGCAGCAACCTGCCCACATTCACCTCTGCAGACATGCAGGCCACAAGGGTTGGTCATGAGGCACATGGTTAATAAATGGGATGTAAAAGCGCACTTCCCTGAATAGGGCTTTTGAGGAATCTTTTCAGAAGAGCACAGACAAAACTGCATCCACATTTTCCCTTTTTATCTTTTTTCTTTCTACCTCTCTCTACTTGGAATGTGGATGTGATGCCTGGGAGTGAAGCAGCCATTTTGCAGCCTTAGGATGAAAACCTGTAATAGAGCAGGCAGTTAGAAGGAGACAGAATGCTCCATGACTTTGTTAAGGAGATGTGGGCTTAGACTGTATTATATTGAGAAACAAACCCTATTTGATCACTGTAGGGGGCTTTCTGTTACTTTCAGTCAAGCCAAATTTTAATAGGCTCAATACATGAAGATAGATATCAGACAAAACTAATAAATCAAAAGGAATCTGGAGATAAGAGATAATGCCAGGAACAGAAGAAAACTCCAAAATAATTATATTATCCTGTCAAAGGTTCATTCATTTAACCAGTGTTCATAGAGTGTCTTGTAGGTGTCTATTATAAAAGTTGGATAAAAGAAGAAATGAAATAAAATGTCTCTATGAAACAAAAAAGGGATGTTGTGAAAAGAGATGGGGAAAAATAGAAGAAAAGATAAAAGACCCTAAAGGATGAATTTAGGACATTCAGCATCAAAATGATGAGTTCCAGAAAGAGAGAAAATAGTTAAAAAGTGAAAGACACAAATTTCCTTATAGAAAGAGCCACAGAAAAAGCTCACTACAATGAACGAAAAATTATCATTTCCAATATGAAACCACATGATTTCAGAATGTTATAGGTAAATCTGAACTGGACTCTTCCAGAGATTAAAAAAAAATAATAATCAGAAAACGCAAAGTCAGAATGGAATGGATGAACCTTCTTAAGAGCAATAATGAATGTTAGAAGACAAAGGAGAACCACCTTCAAAATCCTCAGAAAGAATTACATGCAATCTAGGGTTCTCCTGATAATCGCAGAACTATTCAAGTGTGAAGAAGAAATAAAGGAACAAACTAAAAACCAGAACATGTAAGGCACCCTTTCATGGGGGACAACTGCTGGATGTACTCCAGCAAATTACGGAAGTAAACCAAGAAAGATAAAGACATGGGGTCCCAGAAATGGTCACCAGTGGAAAAGAACCAGAAGTAAGGTTTCTAGCTGAGGATTTTGTAGCAGGCCCAGGGAGCCAGCCCTCCCAGACTAAAGAAAAATAAAGGCTCCAAAAGAGGGATCAAAAGGGAATAAAAGGGAACCATTTAGTCGAAAGTGATATGATGGAGTGTCCCAAAAGAAAACACTGATAGATACATGGTATTTCAGACATGGCATGTAGAAAAAAATATGGGCACATAAAATCTAGGTAAATGAATAAAAGCAGGTGGCTATTAATTTCAGGAAAATGAAAAAGTAGTACACAAACCCAGAAAAAAATACTCTGCCTGCCACCACAATAAACATTGTTTTCATAGCCATAATAATGTAAACATTGATTTTAGTGAACAAAATCTAGTTTGTGAAAGTTTTTAGAAGAGTGGGAGCAGGGAAGTGAGTTTTGGTGGTATTACTACAAACTTTTTAATCATTTTAGCAGGAAATCATTAGGCCCCCAAACTGGGGAATATAAAAATACTCAGAAATATGCAGGTTAATATCAAGAGGAAACAGTTCAAAAAGGCAAAAATAATTGCTTGTGGGAAGTGGATTTGGAGACTGGAAGGTTTGGGGTGGGAGTTGTGTTTCTTTATTCTAAATCTTTTGCTATTATTTGGCTGTGTGATGATTTGTAGACATTACTCTTGCATTGTACACCCTCTGTGTACTGCTTCTGATTGTCCATGCTTCACCTGTGTTATTCAAACCTTAGCTATGGGAACCGGTTCTACACGGGATCTGATCAGCTTCCTGCAGGTGCAACCTGACGGTGTCTTGCCTCAGGCCCATGCCCTGTGCTTCTTACTTCATGCCCTTGGGCGTCTCTGTGAAGTACCAGGCAGGAGCCACCGTGGGAACCTGCTCTTTTCTCACAGACGTGCAACCTAGAACCGCAAGGGAGTTAATACTCCATAAGGCAAATCTTTGACCGAGGGTGCATCCTGAGCTGGTGAATGAATACCTCCCTCTTTCTTCCTCTGAACAGATGGTTCTGAGACAGTATTCATGGAAGTCCCCCAGGATACAGCCACCAGTAACCCACAGTCATGACTGGGTGACGGTGTATCTTTGTCCTGGCTCTTCCTCCTTTCCTGCTTCACTATCCAAATATCCACTCCCAGCCCTGGGATCGAGTCCCCAGCAAGCCTTATTGTCAAGGGTTGGCCTTCTGGAAAACCTAAGAAAAGTCTAAAATGATGAAAAACTTTTCAACAAAGTCAAAAAGGAAAGAAAAGAAATTTAATGACCCACTTTTGGAAAAAGATCTAATCAGGGGTGTCCAATCTGTGGCCGGTGGGTTGCACAACAGATTATCTGAGGACTGTTTTGCTTAACTGTGGTATTGGATATCATGAAAATTATGCATGGACCTTTTATTTTGCTCATCAGCTTTCATTAGTGTTTGTGTATTTAATGTGTGGCCCAAGACAACTCCTTTTCTTCCAAACTGCGGCAGGAAAAAAAAAAAAAGTTTGGACACCCCTGAATGGAAGGTGGTACTATAGCAAGAAAATGCAAAGTTTAAATGCAGAATTTTTGAAACTCTTAAAGAGGATAACTAATGCTTTAATTATGCGCTAGCTCAGCAAAACTACAAGTTGAAGGAGGAAGGGCATGTTGTATTAAATAGGAAATGCTGCAAAGTTTCTTTCATAGGTGAGGTTAAAGGAACTGCACTGGCAACTATCTTTTTTGGGACAGAATGGCCATTATTTAATTTCATATAGCCATGTAAAATACAGGCTTAAATAGGTAATAAAGTTGGGGAAGAACCCATTAGTGGAATGGAGACACATAATAACAATCGCAAATTAATGGTGGGGGGACTTTAGTATGGGAGAAAAGTGGGCAAGCCACATGCTAGGAAAAATATATAAATCGGGAGCAATAAATATAATAAATAGAAAACACTTAAAAAGGGGGAAATACTAAAAGTGAATATATCATTTAATCCAATCTCTCAGGTTAAAAAAAACTAAACAAACAAAATTTTCATCTATATAAAGTTTATAAGAGATCCCTAAAAGTTAAAAAAAAAAATTTTTTAAGATTGATTTTAAGGATCAAAGATATACCAAACAAATGCAAACAATTAAAAACCAAGAAAGATGACATTTTACTACAAAACTTATTTCAAGTCTTAAGCCATGAAATGAAGAAGGAACTAAATTATTTATGATAAAAGAAACAATCCTTGAAGGAAATAAAACAGCTATAGACCTTTGTGCATTTAAAAACATAATAGCAAAATACATAGAGCAAAAACTCCTAGAAATATGAGGAGAATTTGATAAAATCACAGCAATAGTGTTTTATTACAGAGACTACAGAGATTTTATTGTACCTCCTTCATTATTTAGCATATTAAGGAGCCAAAAATAAGCAGTGTAAGAAAGGTTATAAATATCACAACCAACAAGCTAATTTAATAGCTTTATATGATTTTTTACACCCTGGGAAATATTTAAATAATTGACCACAAAAGAATATTTAAATAAATTCTAATAAAAGCTTTTATAGGTCATATTCTTGGACCATGATCCTTGAAGACTAGCTATCTTTGTTTTTCCCCATTCCCCCTCCCCCTCCAAGAATGAATAAATCAAACCTCCTTATATTATAGTAACAAGAAAAAAGCAGAGAAAGCCAAGGAGACTGTTGTTACTGAGTGGCTACTAAGTGTTAGAAGCTTCTCTGTGTTACCACTTTTCCTATTTTTTAAATCCAGGTCTTAGCACAGCACTCTGTAGAATTACCATTTCATTTTATAAGAGGTGAATAGTTATTCTTGTTCAGTATTTGGACTATCAGACCCCTATAAATTCTAACAAGGAAAATATCCACCTTTCTTTAGAAGGAAGAACCAGACCTTCTGCCCTGAGACTCAAGGCCTTTTTCCCATCTCTGGGTGGCTCTCTTCCACATCAGTGGTAAAATGGGGATTGTCACACTGACCGACTTCCCAGCAGGAATGGGAGATGCAACAACTAATTACAAAGGCTAATAAAATATTTACAGAGCTTACAGCACACTTTGGAAGTGCAAGGGGTTTAGTTAATAAAAATAATGACAGTGCTAGATAAACACTGCTCAGAGCCTAGCACAACTCTCGAGAAGAGTAAACAACTTGCCAGGGTAATTTCAAGCTCTATTAGATGCTTGCAGCAAATATCACTGTTATCCAAAAGAAGAGAAAATCTGCCACACAGGAAATCTTGACTGAAGGCCACAGCCCAGCCGAGCAGAGCAATGTGGTTTGATTAAAATGAGCAGTGACCTTTTGTGCAATTGCTGTGGGCTTTTTCTGAATTCAGGGAGGTAGAAGTGAGTTGGCTTCATGCCACCTTGGGCTCAAGCTCCAGGCCTTGTTAGCTCTGCAAAGAGATCCCTCTCTAGGAATCTGAAGTCTAGGTTGCTCTCAGCTGGCCAGGCCCAAGGGAAGGAGGAATCTCTTGGTAGAAAGTGCAGGGCATTTTGTACCCACAGAGGACAACAGAAAGAGCAAGTAGCAGGCTCATTAAAGTAACAAAGAGGGCAGCGCATAAGGATCCAGACAGGAAAGAGCTCATGCTAGGAACTTGGTGCAAGGGACTGGAGGTAGCGGAAAACTGAAAGGGCATATGGCAGACAGCGAGGTGACCCCAGATATCAGCAACAGTTAGGGCTAGAGGAACAAAGGTAATGGTGGTGCCGCCAGAGCCCTGAACATGTGAACCAGATCTACGAAGATGGTGCCACTGCCTGAGACGTGAGACCCAGAGCAGAGAGAGAAGGGGAGAAATCCTGGTTTCTCCCCTCCTGCCATCTGCCTGCCACGTCCCTTGCTTCTCTTCCATTGGCCAATCCTAAGCAGAAACCAGTAGACAAGTGTAGCTGGCAGGGCCGACACCTGTGGCATGGACCAGGGCAGGGGAGGACTCTGAGGGCCAGTAGCCAGATGGCCAGCACACAGAGTGTAGTGGAAGATGGGCGAGCAAGGATGCCAAACCCTTATCAAGAGCGATGGGAAGCACGGATGCATGTTCAAGCCTGAATTGCTTTACCTAACCCGTGTGCTGGATAAACAGTAGATCAGGAGCAGGTTAGGATATCTGGTGTACCTACCCACCATCATCTGGTGAGCCTGGGGCTGTTCATGTCCACTCCCCATGAGAATAAGCTTACTGGTCAGGGGATGTGATTCTAGTCACTTAGCACAGGTTGTGAGAATCCCAGTGCTATGAAACCCTGGAAAGCACATTAGCCCTCCCTCTCTGAGCTTGAGTTCTATCCTTTTACTACATGAAAGTCTTCCTGCCAGGGTCACCCTAATCCTAACTAGTTGATCAGATCCTAATACCACGAAGGCATGGAATTCTGGTTATAGAAAGCTACCTTCACTTCTACCACAAATTACACCCTCACAATAGGGTATGTGAATCAAGAAATGTGTTAAAAACATCAGAACATGTCAATCACTCGGTAACCCCAGAAGCAATCTAGAAAGCTTCTGAGAAGCCTTCTTTTAGTTTTCCTTCCCAAGAATGGTGTTTAAAATTGTAAACTATTGAGGGAGGAGCAAGATGGCAGCCTAGTAACATGTTCTTTGCAACCGGGTACAGTGAGTCTGGGGAGATAAGACTCCAGGCATCTCTGGTTGGTGGGATCTGTCCATAAACATCCCTTTGAGGACACAGGGAGTCAGCGTAAGACTTCTGGACCCCTTGAGGAGGACAAAAGCAGTGGAGAAATGGCAAGAGTTTGCGTGTATTCATTTGGTTTAATCCCACTGGCAGCTGTAAGGACAGCAGCAGTGAGATTGCAAACTGAAAAGGCTATACCTGTGAGCTGTTTTGTTTTTTTTGGACTTGACACTCAATTGAACTACCTTGGGAGAACTTGGGCAAGATTGTGGAGGACTTTAAGTATTGTCTAGGGCACCAGAGTGAGCTGCTGAGCTAGATGGAGCTAATAGTGTTTGGCGGTGGGCCACACGGAGCCCTTGTGGGAGAACTGCCCTGGCAAGCTCTGCCCTCAGGGTCACAGAGCAAAGATCAGGCGGGAGCAAGTAATCTAGTGACTGAGCAGCCTAAAGGTGGGGACTGAGACATCTTGCAGCCTTAGCCCTCAGGGGTATAGAATGAGACTGGTTTTTGCACACTGTTTAAGTGGATAGCCACTTCAGGAGTGCTCCCAGTGACAAGTGCTTTCTTGGGAAAGGTTCTGCTTCACCAAGGTTAGCAGTTTAAAATGCCTTTTAAGAGGGCTGAGGAGATATTTAGGTTCTCCACCCTGCCGGGTTTGAGAAATCAGCAGAGGCCTCCAGTCTCCATCTTGTACAGCCATATCAGCATTGTGATTAACATCTCATACCCCAGAAGATCACCTGTTGCCAAGAGAGCAAGATATATACTGCTTTTTTGTTGTTGTTGTTGTTGTTTTGTTTTGTTTTTTAATTTTAACATTTTCCTATAGATTTTTCTTCTCTTTCTTCATTTTTCTAGTTTAAATATAATTTCGAATTGTTGCCTTTTTCAACAAATAGAACTTCATTTTTGTTAGTGTTTCTATCCCTGTTATTTGTTTTTTTTCCCCCAATGTTATCCTGTAAAGTTTTCTGTTTGCTTGTTTGGATAGATTTATAGCATTTTTGTCTTTCCTCTCTACTTGGTGGAGGTGGGGTACTGTGGCTGAACAGAATAGCAAAGAGCTGCTAACTTCAAGGGAACCACCCAACCTGGCACCCCCAGAAGTTGAGGTTTTTTTAGGGTTGGGTCAAAGTACCCTACTGTACACCTATATTGCTCTGTCTCCCTCTTTCTGTGCCTCTCTTCTTTTTGTCAGTATTCACTTTTACCCATACCCTCTTCTTTCTCTTTTTTCATTTTTTTTTCCTTTCTTTTTTCCCTTCTTGCTCTTCAACCTTCTCATCCTTCTGGTCCTGAATCAAAAGGACTCATCGAAACCCTAGTCCAGAGGCATGGCAACTTAAAGAGCAAGAGGAAGTGAACAAAGAATTAGGGCAAGGAAACAGATAAAAGAAATCACTCATGAGGAAGAATCAGCAGAAAAATCCTGGAAACATGAAAAACCAGTCCAGAGCAACCTCCCCAAAGGACTGCGAGGTAGCTACTGCAGATGTTAGAAATGACAGAAAGGGAATTTAGAATATAGATGATGAAAACAATGAAGGAAATGATGAAGGAAACTGCTGAAAAAGTAGAAAATAACCAAAAGGAAATCTAAAAACAGAATCAAATAAGAGTTGAACAATTTGAAGAATATACAAAAGATATAGCAGAGCTTAAGGAACTGAAGCAGTCAATTTGGGAACTTAAACACACAATGGAAAGTATCAACAACAGATTAGACCATGCAGAAGAAAGAATCTCAGAGGTAGAGGACAAGACTCTTGAGATAACTCAGATAGTTAAAGAGGGAGAAAAGAAGAGAGAGAAAGCAGAATGTTCGCTGACAGAATTATGAGACTTTATCAAGCCTCCAAACCTACAAGTGATAGGTATCCCAGAAGAAGAAGAAGAATGCCTCAGGGGAATGAAAGCCATACTAGAGAATATTATAAATGAAAATTTCCCAAATATCACCAAAGATTCTGACACACTCCTTTCTTAGGGATATTGGACCCCAGGTTGCCTCAACTCTAATTGAACTTCTCCAAGACACATTGTGATGAACCTGTCCAAAGTCAAGACAAAAGAAAAGATTCTTCAAACTGCCAGGTGTAAGCACCAGTTGACCTACAGGGGCAAATCCATCAGAGTGACTTCATACTTCTCTAATTAAACTTTCCCAGCAAGAAGACAATGGTCACTACCTTTAATCTACTTAAACAGAACAATTTCCAGCCCAGAATTCTATATCCTGCTAAGCTAAGCTTTAAAATTGACAGAGAAACCAAATCATTTACTGATATACAAACACAGAGTGAGACTGTCTCATTTAAAAAAAAAAAAAAAAAAAAGACACTGTACCTGTATAGAGACACTTTATTCCGTTTTTTAAAATAATAATATTCAGTTATTATTCCATCTAAAATAATAATATTCAGTTTGTTAAAATAATAACAGTAGTCCTCACAACATTGCTAAGTATTATAAACTTCAGGCAGTGGGAGGAAAGCTTACAGACACCTGGGCCCCAGTGAATGTTCACCTTCCACATCACCATAGGCTATGGTTGGGAGTTCAAGCACTCAGTTTGCTCCATGAAGCCTACAAGGTTAAGTAGGAGAGAGGGAGCAGCGGAAAGGAAAAGAAACCCTGGTCCCTGTCAGAAGGGCTTGGGGAGGTAGGTGATGGTCAGAAGGGATCCAGGAGGGTAGGAGGGTAGCCTAGCGAGACCACTGCCCAAGCCCACAGGTGCTTCTCCCACCCCCCATCTTCCAGAACACCAGTCCTGGACACCCCCCCCCAGCTGCCTGGCCTTCACCCCTACCTCCTCAGCCTCCCCACCATCTCCAAAGCAGCAGCCAGCAGTGCCAAACATCAGGCTCCAGACCCAGGCCCAGCTGATGAGGGAGCAACACCCTTCCCTCCCCAACCCCCACTGACTCACTCAGATGGCTTCCTCCATAGTCCTGTCTGGGGCTGTGTCCTCAGCTAGAGTGATAATCCTGCTCCATGGTGGATTTAGAAAATGGATTTAGAAAATTCTGAGAGCAAAAGAGGGCAATAAAAAGATGAGTTCCCAAACCTGGAATAAGTGTATAGTGCTATGTGAAGGAAGCCAATCTGGAAAGGCTACACACTGTATGATCCCAACTATATGGCTTTCTTGAAAAGCCAAATTATAGAAAGGATAAAAAGATCAGTGGTCACCAGTGTGCAGAGGGAGGAATCTAAAGATGCAACACAGAGGATATTCAGGGCTGTGCAACTATTCTATAGGATGCCGTAGTGGTGGACACTCATGCATTTCTCAAAACGCAGAGAATGCACAACACAAATATCTACATTACCTCAACACTTACAATATATAAGATGTTAATAATAGGGGAAACTCTGTAGGGAGAGAGATGGAAATGGGCATATTTTTGCTCAATTTTTCTATAAAAGTAATCTTCTCTGAAAATGAAGTCAGGAAGGAAGAAAACGAAAGAAAAGAGAAAGAAAGGAAAAGGAAAGAAGAAAAAAAAGGACAAACGTTGGACCTCTCCTGTATGTCAAGGGGAGCCATGCCATCAGAAAAGGTAGCATTCCACAGAAGCTTCCAGGATAACCCCGTCTCTATTCCTGAAAAGGTAATACAAAAACACTAGTCATATCCACATATATATGTCAAGAAATATATATTTGACCAAACATGTATGAGTTATGGTAAATTTGAAAACTGTGAAACATTGTTTTCACTTATAATGTAAACTTCATAGTTAAGATTAAAAAGTTGGTTGCCACTCACTGTAAAAGAATGTACTAATATTTGTCATAAAGTAACAAAGGGAAAAAATTCTCTACATTGTGTTTCTATATATAAACCAAAGATAAGCAAAATGTCATGTAGCAGGCTCATACACAAGCACTTACCACACAGGGATTCTTTGAAAATGTGCTCTCTATTGTCCTAATCTGTTACTAGGTTTATGTTACGTGTTTTTAAATGAAAGGGGTAGCTACTGGAGGGATATGAGCCAATGTTTAAACTTTTTGCTTTTTATTAAGGAATATTTATATTGAAATGTTAATACATTCAATAAATTATATAGGTAATATATTATATATTCGATATATTTATATTGAATATATATTTATATTATATAGGTAATATTTATATTGAAAATTGAATATTATATATTCAATATATATTATATATTTACATATTCAATATAAATATATCATATATTATATATTGTATAGGTAATATTTATATTGAAAATTGAATGTATTAACATTTCAATATAAATATTCCCTAATAAAAAGGAATTATTAAGGAATATTTATATTGAATATTGAATAATAATTGAATATATTGTTGAATGTAATAAAAAGGAATTATTAAGGAATATTTATATTGAAATGTTAATTGTAATGCTATATAAACAACCATAAATAATAAATTTTACCCACAAAACCCAGATAAACAGAACACTATCAGCACCAGAGGAGTGGCCTCACATCAAGCCCTGAAATCCAAAACTACCCTATCAATTACTATCCAAAATTCTAACACCATTAGACTTGTCTGCTTTTGAGTATATATAAATGAAGTCATATCATTCTTTTATGTGCATGTAGTTGTAGTTCATTCTTTCTCACTGCTACGGATATCCAACTAAATGAATAGATCATGTTTTACATATTCATTCTAGTGCTGGTGAACGTTTATGCTGTTTTTACTTCTGGACTATTGTCACTAGTACTGCTATGAATATTATTTCAGTCAACATATATTTCTATTTTTGTTAAATATAACAAGTATAATTGCATGGCAACAATGTATATACATAGATGTTGTTGCCATCTAATTATAATGTATAATCCAAAGTGTATGCATTCCCACTCAGTTGATAATCCTCATCAGCACTTGGTATTTTGTTTTTACCATTTAGCTCTTCTGGGGGGTGTTAAATTTTCATTACAATTTGCCTTACCTTTATGATTAATGAAATTGGGCAACTTTACACATTTATTGACCATTTGAATATACCTTATAAAATATGTTAAAATCTTATTTTTCTACCTGATTTTTGCTTATTAATTTGTAGGAGTTATTTATATATTCGGTATGAACCTTTTGGTTAAATATCTGCATTGCAATCATCTTCTCCCAGTCTCCAACTGGCTTTTTCACTCTGTGTGTTGTGTTTTGGCACACAATAGTTCTTAATTATAATATGGTCACTTTAATTATGATTAGTTTTTGTTTCTTATTAAAGATGTCTTGGCCAAGATCATGAAGATCACCCATATTTTTTCTAAAAGTGTTGCATTATTTTTTACATTTATATCTGCAATCTCTATGAAATTGATTTTTTGTGTATGATGAATGATCAGAATCAAAATATATTTTTCCTTGCAAAGAGCCGGTTAACACAGCACCATCTAAGAAGTCACTTTTACACAACATTGCAGTGCCACCTTTGTCAATTACCAATGTTTGTCCTGTTTCTGGACAGTGTTCAGCCTTGTGCCTACATACTAAATAACTACAGTTTTATAGCAATTCTTGATATCTAACAGTCTATATCCAGCATTATTTAGCTATTTTCAGGTTGCCTTAACTATGACTGATCATTTGCATTTACATATATATTTTAAATTCCAAATTAATTTCTAACAAAAACCTGTTAGATGGTGATTAGGAATATACTAAATTTACCACTCAATTTGTAAAGAAATTAGCCTTCAAAGTTATCAATACATATTTATTTAGGTTTTTAACATCTCTCAACTTTATACTGAAGTTTTCAGGTTTCTAGTACTTAATGTTTCAGGATATTCTATTATAAATTTACTAACAACAGCAATTTAACAGTATTAAAATTATATATATTTAAAGTACACAACTTAATGAAATTTGATAAATACACTTGTATAACTTTCACCCCCAATGAAGATAGGGAACATATCCATTATCTGCTGGGATTACTCCCCTTCACTGCCTGATCTCTAGTGGCTTGAAAACAATTGCTTCCTCTAGTACTGCTATGAATATTATTTCAGTAAACATATATTTATATTAATGTCTAGATTTCTTTTGTATTTTTGGTTGTTTTAGGCAGGAGGATAATTTGGTTTCTATTAGTCTATCCTAGATGGATACAGATGTTCTGTTATCACATTTTAACTTTGTTTTCTGTTTTTTGAAGTTTATTTACTTAATTGTTTATATCTAAAAATACAATTTTATTTATTCTACAGTAAATTTACTTACTTCTTTTTCTTTGTTTTTGAAGGCATAATCTCAGTCTATCATCTTACCTCAAACTCTTGGGCTTGAGCAATCCTCTTGCCTTGCCTCTTGAGTAGCTGGAACTACAGGCACCACACCTGGCTATTTTTTTCTATTTTTAGTAGAGACCAGGGTCTCACTCTTGCTTAAGCTGGTCTTGAACTCCTGAGCTCAAGCAATTCACCTGCCTTGGCCTCCCAGAGTGCTAGGATTACAGGCATAAACCACCATGCCTGGCCCAAATTTGCTTATTTCTAATAACATCTCCATACTTTCTTTTTTTTTATGTACACGATGTTATCAGCAAATACAAATTTTTTTTCAGTCTTTCCAGTCCTTAGACCCTTCATTCCTTTTTCTTGCCTTATTGGTCTATCTAGAACCTTCAATTCAATGTTGAAAGAAATTATGATAACAATCATTGTTTATCAAGAAAACCTAATTCAGTACTTAGCTATTAAATATATTTTTTGTAGGTTGGTTTTGTTATTGAACTTCCCTTCACTGCATTCCTAATTTAGGGTCTAAAAAAATCATTACTGGGTGTAAAATTTTATGTTGTCTGCATCTATTGAGATAATCACATAGCTTCCCTCTTTTTTCTGTATGAATGTGGTAGTTTATATCAACTTAATGTTTTAAAATTTTTAAAAGATTCCAAACTTATAAACTTCCATATTCCCCTCATTCAGAGTCCCCCAATTGTTTACTGCATTTATTTCATGTCTGTCCACTGTACACTTGCAGGTACTCTCTCTAGGAACACACACAATTATTTCTAAAACATCTGAACACGAGCTGCAGACATGTAGTTCCATGTGTATAATACACCTACATGTTCTAAAATATATTCTTCCCAAATGAGGGCATTAACCTATAAACCACTAAGGAATTATCCAAGTCAGGAAATAAATATTGATAAACATTCCCACCCATTCTAACAATGTCTATTTTTCCTTTTTGTACTTATTATTGAGTATCTTTAGTCTCCTCTAATCTAGAATAGCTTGTCAACGCTTTTCCTCTTATGTCCTTGACAGGATTTAAAAAAAAAAAATACATGCCTTACACTTTGTATGATAACCTTTCAAATAGGTTCTTTTAGTGTTTCCTGATAACCACATGCTGGTCATGTTTCCTTCAGAATAATCACACAAGGGATGTAGGCTCTTCTCGGTGCATCTTGTCAGGGGCACATGATGCTGACCCGTCCCACCACTGGTGAAGTGCCTTTCATCACCTGATCATGTAGCTGTCTGCCAACTTTCCTTACCACAAAATTATCATTTCTACCTTTGTAGCTGATTAGTAGTTTGTGAGGAGATTATGCCAATATCCTGTTCTTCAGCAAACCTTTACTCACAAAGTCTGGCCTATAAGAGCAACTCCCTTCTCAGTCAAACACTGCTAAGATAGTTGCAAAATGATGTTTTTCTATTTCTATTATTCTTCATACATTAGTTGGCATTCTGCTATAAAGAAAATCTTTCTGGTGGAGGGAAGAGTGGTCAGGCAGGACGTGCCAGCGCCAGACACAGAGGGAAAGAGTTAACAAGTAGCCCCTGAGAGGCTGTGGAGCCTGCGACGACTAAGCCAGCCCCACTTGCCGCAGCTGCTGTCACACTGTCATGGTGGCTACCAAGAACACTCATAAGGACCACAATACTACCACTCGGAACACAGGTAAGTTCAACCATGACCCACAGTTTGAGCCAATAGTTTCTCTTTCTGAGCAAGAATTAAAATGCTGGAAGAGGAGTTTTTAAAATGGGTGCAAAGCTATTCCAATTTGCTTCCAAAAAGAATCTTCCAGAATGGAAGGGAAAAGGCACTGGTGATGTCAGCCTCCTAAAGCACAAAGAGAAAGGAACCATCTGCCTCCTCATGAGGAGGGACAAGATGCTGAACATCTGCACCAACTGTTAAATCACATTGATGATGAAGCTGAAGCCCAATGCAGGCAGTGAATGCAGCTGGGTCTGGAACACCCATGCCGACCTAGCCAACAAGTGACCCAAGTCAGAGCTGCTGGCCATCCACTTCCTAAATGCTGAGAATGCACAGAAATGAAAACAATGTTTGAAGAATGCAGGAAAGAGGTCAAAGAGAGAGAAAAGAAAGGATGAGGCAAAAACAATAATGCGGAAAATGTAGCTGAAATGCAGGAAGCTGAGGAGAAGCAATAAATCGTCTTTTTCCATTTCTTTTTTTTTTTTTAATTTTGCTCTGCCCCTCCTTTTCAGCTATTTTTATTGTTTTCTTTTTATAAGAGACTTTATATAAAGAACTGAATTCCAACATTAAAAAAAGAATGTCTCTTCCTTATCCTCCATGCATTCATCCATTTTTTTACCTCATTATAAATAGTGGATTGCCATATTAAATCTTCAGTATTCCTTTACTATCATTATTTTTGATGCTCAAACTTTCTCAAAGTTTGCCTATGAAAACTCTCCAACAAGACTTTCTTCTCCCTTTATATATATATATATATATATATATATATATATATTTTTTTTTTTTTTTTTAAGAGTCTCACTATGTCACCCTCAGTAGAGTGCTATGACGTCACAGCTCACAGCAACCTCAAACTCTTGGGCTCAAGTGATTCTCTTGCCTCAGACTCCCAAGTAGCTGGGATTACAGGCACCTGCCACAACACCTGGCTATTTTTTGGTTGTAGTTGTCATTGTTGTTTGGCAGGCCTGGATCAGATTTGAACCCACCACCTCTGCGGTGTATGTGGCTGGTGTCCTAGCCGCTGAGCTCCAGGCACTGAGCCACTTTCTTCTCCTTTTGACATGTCTACATGCTTCTTTTGAGTATTCTCTTACTCTCTGGTAAATAAGATGATTTAGATTCATCTTATGAACTTGTATTTTTCCTTGTCCTTGAACTGAAATTAGCCATCACTCCAGAGCCCTGGTTCCCTTTTTGGTGAATAGCACTTAGGAGGTATTTACTTGGCACAGGTGTGCTCACTGCTACTAAGTCATATTTAGGTCCTATCAACAGAGTGACAAAATATATGCATGTGTGTAAACACACATCTTACAATTATTGCTTCCATTTATTTAAGACACGAGTTTTTTTCCAGTCCAACATTCCAGGGTTTTCTAGCTGTCCTCCATCCTGTCATTAATAAGTAACTTCTCTAATGGTGAGAAGCCTGGTTCTCATCCTTAATACAGGTACTTATTTACTCAATGTTACAAATTTCTCAACAATTCTGACCACTTCCTCCTGCCATTTCCACACCACATTACTTCAGCACTCTTGGTGCCAGTAGGCACATCACCACGACCCCACTCATTTCCCATGGCAGGCCTGTTCTGACTACTCCCCTCCTGGGAAGGAAGATAAACAGAAACATGAAAGGGGAAAAGGGAGTGTAAGAGGAAGAGGAATGCAAGCCCACATTGATTTTTTTTTTTTTTCATTTAAGGACTTTATTTCATTTAATCCAACATGTAAATAATATTCTCTTAACATGTAACAATATGAGATTTTTTTACATATACATGTGTTTATTAGGTTTCCACTTTTGCCTTCACAGAATTAAAAAGGCTTAAAATTTAATAACAATAATAATGTTTAAGATAAGGACTAGAAACAAAAACCTCATAAAGAACGAACGACAATAAATACATTCAGAAAAGAAATCATACAATTGCTGCATCAAAATATTAAGCAACAATAATAATAATGCAAAGAAAGTAACATTTACATTGTGAGATAAAAGTATGTCTGTTATAGAATGCTTTGACTCTGAGGTTCAGTATGGATCATCAGTTAACTTCTTTTTTTTCCCAAAGTCTCAAAAAATAGACAACTAATATTTATAAATAAAAGTAAAAGATAAATTAAAAAAAACAGATCATGCCAAATCTTACAGACAATAGAAAAAGAAGCAATACTTCAAAATCATTCTACTTAATCTGGATACACCTGATAATAAAATCGGGGAAAATATATTATTATTATATAAAGGAGAAATTACAAACATATTTCATTTATAAATGAGGATGCAATATCCTAAACAACATATTAACAAGTTTAATTAAAAATTAATGTTTAAAAAGAGGGAATTGTTGGGCCCTGCCATGTGCCTGAGGCCTAGTGCAACTTCCCAAGCCTGACTAGAAGTAGATCCATAGAGCTACTTCTGCATAGCAATGACTCAGCAAGGCCCGGCCTGAAACTGCCTCTACCTAGATACAGCCAAC
>CAUYPK010016046.1:0-37359 GCA_963574355.1 Loris lydekkerianus | reverse complement strand
GGAAGTTCTAGCCAATACAATTAGGCAAGACAAGGAAATAAAGGGAATCCAAATGAGAGCAGAGGAGGTCAAACTCTCCCTCTTTGCTGACGACATGATCTTATACTTAGAGAATCCCAAAGACTCAACCACAAGACTCCTGGAAGTCATCAAAAAATGCAGTAATGTTTCAGGATATAAAATCAATGTCCACAAGTCAGTAGCCTTTGTATATGCCAATAACAGTCAATATGAAAAACTAATTAAGGACACAACTCCCTTCACCATAGTTTCAAAGAAAATGAAATACCTAGGAATATACCTAACGAAGGAGGTGAAGGACTTCTATAAAGAAAATCATGAAATCCTCAGAAAGGAAATAGCAGAGGATATTAACAAATGGAAGAACATACCATGCTCATGGATGGCAAGAATCAACATTGTTAAAATGTCTATACTTCTCAAAGCAATCTACCTATTCAATGCCATTCCTATTAAAATACCAGCATTGTACTTTCAAGATTTGGAAAAAATGAGTCTGCGTTTTACATAGAACCAGAAAAAAACCCCGTATAGCTATGACAGTTCTTAGTAATAAAAATAAAGCTGGGTCATCATCATACCAGATTTTAGGCTGTACTACAAAGCCACAGTGGTCAAGACAGCATGGTACTGGCACAAAAATAGAGACATAGACACTTGGAATCGAATAGAAAACCAGGAAATGAAACTAACATCTTACGACCACCTAATCTTGGATAAACCAAACAAGAACATACCTTGGTGGAAAGACTCCCTATTCAATAAATGGTGCTGGAGAATTGGATATCTATATGTAAAAGACTGAAACTGGACCCATACCTTTTCTCACTTGCAAAAATTGATTCAAGATGGATAAAGGACTTAAATTTAAGGTATGAAATAATAAAAATCCTCAAAGAAAGCATAGGAAAAACACTGGAAGATATTGGCCTGGGAAAAGACTTCATGAAGAAGACTGCCATGGCAATTGCAACAATAAAAATAAACAAATGGGACTTCATTAAACTGAAAAGCTTCTGTACAGCTAAGGAGACAATAACCAAAGCAAACAGACAACTTACCCAATGGGAAAGGATATTTGCATATTTTGAATCAGACAAAAGCTTGATAACTAGGATCTATAGAGAACTCAAATTAATCCACATGAAAAAAAAGCCAACAATCTCATATATCAATGGGCAAGAGACATAAATAGAACCTTTTCTAAAGAAGACAGACATATGAAAAAATGTTTATCATCCCTATCTATTAGAGGAATGTAAATCAAAACCACCCTGAGATATCATCTAGCCCCAGCAAGAATGGCTCACATCACAAAATCTCAAAACTGCAGATGCTGGCATGGATGTGGAGAGAAGGGAACACTTTTACACTGCTGGTGGGACTGCAAACTAGTACAACCTTTCTGAAAGGAAGTATGGAGAAACCTCAAAGCACTCAAGCTAGACCTCCCATTTGATCCTGCAATTTTATTACTGGGCATCTACCCAGAAGGGAAAAAACCCTTTTATCATAAGGATACTTGTACTAAACTATTTATTGCAGCTCAATTTGCAATTGCCAAAACATGGAAACAGCCTAAATGCCCACCAACCCAGGAATGGATTAACAAGCTGTGGTATATGTATACCATGGAATACTATTCAGCTATTAAAAAAATAGAGACTTTACATCCTTCATATTAACCTGGATGGAAGTGGAAGACATTATTCTCAGTAAAGCATCACAACAGTGGAGATGCATGAATCCTATGTACTCAATTTTGATATGAGGACAATTAATGACAATTAAGGTCACAGTGCAGGTGGGGGAAGGAGAGAGCAGAGAGAGAAAGAAGGAGGGAGGGGTGGGGAAAAGAAGAGCAGAGAGAGGGAAGGAGGGAGTGGGGTGGGGCCTTGGTGTGTGCCACACCTTCTGGAGCAAGACATGATTGCAAGAGGGACTTTACCTAAAAAATGCAATCAGTGTAACTTGTCTTATTGTACCCTCAATGAATTCCCAACAATAAAAAAAAAAAAGCACACTTAACCATTAAAAAAAAAAAAATTATGCACCTTACCAGAATGCTCCTCAATTTATAAAGCAAACCCTATTGGATATGAACAACTTGATATCTTCCTGCCCGAAAATATTTGGAGATTTTAACACCCCTTTGACAGTTTTGTATATATGCTCCAAGAAGAAGCTAGACAAAGAAATATTAGACTTAAACCTGACCCTAGAACAAATGAACTTTACAGACCTCTACAGAACATTTCATCCTAATAAAACTGAATATACATTCTTCTCATCAGACCATGAATCATCCTCCAAAATAGATTATATCCTAGGACACAGCAAATTTAAAAGTATATACATTATTCCTTGTATCTTCTCAGACCACCAAGGAATAAAAGTTGGAACTCAACAGCAACAGGAATCTTCCTACTCAAAGTCATGGAAACTAAATAATCTTAGGTTGAATGACAGCTGGGTCAAAGACGATATTAAGAAGGAAATCACTGCACTGCTGGTGGGAATGCAAACTAATATGCTCCTTTTGGAAAGATGTTTGGAGATCACTTAGGGATCTAAAAATAGACCTGCCATTGGATCCTGCAATTCCTCTACTAGGTATATATCCAAAAGACCAAAAATAACTTTGTAACAAAGATACTTGCACCAGAATGTTTATTGCAGCCCAATTCATAATTGCTAAGTCATGGAAGAAGCCCATGTGCCCATCAACCCATGAATGGATTAATAAATTGTAGTATATGAACACCATAGAATACTATGCAGCTATAAAAAATGATGAAGACTTCACATCTTTTATGTTCACCTGGATGGAGCTAGAACATATTCTTCTCAGTAAAGTATCTCAAGAATGGAAAAAAAAAATTGTACCCATGATTGCATTAATGTACACAGCTATAATTTAATTAAAAAAAGAATAGGGGAAAAAAAGTATCCAATGTACTCAATACTACTATGAAATTAATATATAATAATCTACACATTCATATAAATGGCAAAACATAACTATAGTCCAGAAAGTAGAAGGGAAGAGGAGAGAGAGGGGAGGGGAGGGAGGACATGGGAGAAGGGAGGGTATTTGGGGGGACCTCACCTAACGTGCATGACACAATGGTAGATTTTAAAACTATTAAGAAATTAGTATAATTGTGATGGATGTGTTATCTAATTAAATGTAAGCATTTCACATTGTATATCAAAGCAGTACACTGAACCCCATAAATGCATCAATGTACAAAGTTATGATTTAATAAAAAACTAAAATAAATATTTTGGATTCAGATAGTTCTAACATCTTTGTCATATCTGTGTGTGATTGTGATCATTGCTTTATTCCCTCACATTTTGATCTTTCTTGCCATTTCATGTGCCTTATAGTATTTTTGCTGCAAGTCAGATGTGTTGTTTAGGAATAAATAATGGAGTAAATATATTTTATGCTTGGAGATAAAAATGCCTTTCCTCTGCTAAGCCCTTGGTAGTGTGGGGATTTAAGTTAATTTATCTGGAGTTGAGTTGGATTTGAAGTTTATTGTTACTATGGTTAACCTCAGTGCACCATAGGCTTCAAATTTCTCTTGCAATACTTATGTTAGGGTAGACACTACTTGCCCGAGTGTTTCACTGAATATCTTCTCCCCACTTGGCTTTGTGTCTCCCTCTTTTGTTTTGGGTCTTACCTTCACACTGCTCCTAAAAAAGAATCTATCTTATAGTTCTCCAAGCTGTATTTTACTCACCTGTGAGAGTAGCTATGGTGGTTCTATGATGTTTGATCAGGTTTCTGTTTTAATCACAAATTGTAAACCTGCTTCTAGGGGGTCTTCCCTGGTGCTCCTTATCCTCCTCCAGATCCAGTGCTAAGCCTAGAACTTATTTTTGCCTCTCTCCCAGGGTAAACATTTGTTTTTCTTATTTTCCTCCTCCAGTGGTAAAGGGTTTCCATAAGTTTTCTTAGTATAATTTTTCCCACATTATGCCTGCATAGTAAACCTTCTATTCCATATGGAAGATAGAACAGATCAATCTGGGCAGAGTTTTGGCAGTGGTTTATATTCCCTTTTCTCAGCCAAATTTGTAAAAAAAAATTTCTAAGGATTTTCTCCAATTTTCCTTGTGAGCTCTTTATAGAAAAACCTGCAAGGAATTATAAACTACAAGGGATTCACTATACAACACCAGCCATTAACAATTTATTAAGATTTTCTAGCTGATTCTTGTTACTTGTTAAGGCATCCCCTGCCAAGGGATTTTCTTATTGTAATTGTGGCAACAACTCTCTTTCTAGCTCTCTAAGTCTCTGAGGTAAAAACAGAATTAATCTCTATAATTTTTTGTACATAATTTCTAGAACTCAACAAAAATAATCAGATGCAAGAGGCTGCTGGTTACAAGGTCAATATACAAAAATAACTACATGCCTATATACCCATAACCAATAAAAGAAAATTTAAATAATACCATTAACAACAAACTATGTCACCACCTAAAAATCTCATGAAGATATGCAAAGTTTTTGAGTCCTAAAATGGAAAGTCTAATAATATAAAAATTATAATTCTTCTCAAATTGGTCTATTAATTTAATGCAATCACATTTAAAACCCTAGTAGGTTTTTATAGAAATTGGCAAGTTGATTCTGAAATAGAGTTAAAACATGCAAAGACCCGAGAATTGTCAAGTCATTCTTAAAATTTAAAAAAAAAAAAAAATGAGGTGGAAGAACTTTTCTGGCATACAGCAAGATTTTTCTAGAGCTATATTTAAAACAGTGTGATATTGGCACAAAGACAGGCAAATATATCAATGGAAGAGAATTTAGAATCGTATTCACACATGCATAGACACCACAACTGAAGACCTCTAGACTGATCAGGGAGCTAGCCACGTGGAGTCTGTGAAGCAACGTTGTACCAGAGAGTGTGTACAGCAGGAACCCAGTGACTTCTGTTCCTGGGATGCTGCAACTAATGCCACTCTGAGCTCTCAGGTCAACAGTTCCTGGTCCACACAGGGCCTGGCTTTGCTGCAACAATCTTCACATTGCCCCAGCCATGGCAGGGGAGAGTAGGGAGAGCAGACACTCTCACATGCTCCATAACTGGAAGCCAAGCACCCCTCCTCCTTATAGAGGATTCAAGCACACAGGTACCACACACCAAGCCCTGTGGTAACTGCCTTGGTGGTACCTGGACAGAGGTAAAGCCCTGGCTGTCCTGTGGCTTGGCCACACATCCCTGCCCCCAGGTTCCCTACCCTACCTCGGGCCCTGTGACTCCACTCTGAGGCTCCCACCCACTGTCTGGTGGGAACCACCCCTATAATCCAGTGTCCTACCAGTGACCTGCTAGTCATTAACCACCATTACCCCTGCTCACCCCTGTGAGCTTCATATATATTACTTATAAAGTGATAGAATGGAATGGTACCTGAAATCGCATTCACCTTTAAAACTCTGACTTGATGACTTTATTCTACTTGTACAAGAGGCAAAATCGCCTGGAATAGAACCTTTCTGCATTGCTTTTGTACCACATTTTTTCCCCCTTGCTTTTATTAAAGTTCCCTCAAGCTCTAAAAAAAAAAAAAAAAAAATTGGGAGCGGCCATAGCCCTGGCTGCAATGATCATTGCCTTGATAGACTCACCCAGCTGTCACTGCCACCACAGTAGGGAGACTTGAGCAGAGTAATGTCCCACAATGCTAGCCTCTGTGTAGAATGACTCCCCCAGCCTCCTCCCCCAGCTTTCAGTAGTGGCCTGGAGAACAACTCCCCATTCCACATGGAGGTCATCCAGCACTGGCTTGGACTGTGACAACCACAATGGAATAGGAAAACACAGAGCAGTGGCATTACAGGCTTTCAGAGTATCTACCCCTCTCCTGACAGATCAGCAATCAACAAACTAGGCATAGAAGGTAGGAACATACCTCAAAATTATAGAAACCACAAATAATAAACCCATAGACAACATCATGTTGAATAGAGAAAAGTTGAAAGCATTCCTCCTAAGAACTGGAAAAAGATAAGGGCACACACTGTCACCACTTCTATTCATTATAGTACTGGATGTCCTAATAGATCAATCAGGCAAGGGAAAGGAAGAAAAGTATCCAAATCAGGAAAGAAGAGGTCACTCTACTTTTGTTTGCTGATGATATGATCTTGTATCTAGAAAACCCTAAAGATTCCACCAAATGAATCCTGAAATTGATTATAAATTCAGTGAAGTCTGAGGTTACAATATCAGTGTACACAAATCAGTAGTGTTTCTATGTACTAATAATAGTTAATCTGAGAGTCAAATCAAGGACTCAATACTGTTCACAATAGATACAAAGGAAATAAAATACCTAGGAATATGCTGTGAATGATCTATACAAAAACAACTACAAAACACTGAAGAAAGGAATTATAGATGACACAGACAAATGGAAAAACATCCCATGCTTATGGATTGGTAGAATCAACATCATTAAAATGTTCAGACTTCCCAAAGTGATTTACAGATTCTCTAAAATCCCTATTAGAATACCAATGTCCTATTTCACAAATTTAGAAAAAATAATTCTAAGCTTCATTTGGAATGATAAAAGAACCCAAATAGACATAGAAATCTTAAGCAAAAAGAACAAATCTGGAGGCATCACATTACCTGACTTCAAACTATACTACAAGGTTACAGTAACCAAAACAGCATGGTGCTGGTGTAAAAGTAGCCAGGTATGGTGGCTCATGCCTGTAATCCTAGCACTCTGGGAGGCCAAGGGGGGTGGATTGCCTGAGCTCACAAGTTTGAGACCAACAGTGAGATCCCATCTCTAAAAATAGCTGGGCATTGTGGCAGGAGTCTGTGTTCTCTTGCCTCAGCTACTTGGGAGGCTGAGGCAAGAGAATAACTTGAGCCCAAGAGTTTGAGGTTTCTGTGAGCTATGACACTACAGCATGCTACCCAGGGTAACAGCTTGTCTCAAAAAAAAAAAAAAAAGAAAGGAAAAAAAGAAAGAAAGAAAGAAAGAAAAAGAGAGAGAAAAGAAAGAAAGAAAAGGAAATCATGTAACTGTCAGAAATTAAAAAGAAATAGAATGGTGAGATCTGTGGAATAGAATTCAAAGGACAGAAAACAACCAAGTACACACAAATATCTAAACATAATTATTCAGTCTATAGTAGTTGTAAATATAATTTTCTGCAGACCTCAAAACATATGGATTATGACACTTTGATAGTAGCATCAGTTTATTCCTGTAGAATTTAGAACTAACTGTAGAATGTTGGTTCTGGAGCAGATCTTCTGGGTCATTAGTTCAGGGATTTTTCAAACTGACCTCACTGGTAGAGGCTTCCCCCTAGGTACTCCACAAAATGTCAGAACTTTTCAGAACACAACATGAAAACCACTGATTTAGCTAACTCCCTGGTATTACAAATAAGGAAACTGAGGTTTAAAGTGACTGTGTTACTGCTTTGGGGTCATGGAACTACTCATAGTAATGTCTGGAGATTCACTTTCATCTGAATTTACCATGATTATGTTATGCTTTATGCTTTTCTGGTGGAGAAGCAAGAAAGGGGAAAAGTTAGACATCTCAGGGCAAAGATTTTGGGGGTAAAAAGCTGTCCTAGTTTTCACTCTAGGTGGTGGCAAAGCAAAGTTATCAAAGAGAAGCTGAGATAGAAAATGTGTTGGAAAGTATTCTATTTAGGGGCTACCCAGGGAATGCCCTATTTGGTCACAAAGATACAGGGTATTCTCTCATGCCCCCACCCCTTTAACTAGCTTCTCAGCTCTAGTTATACTTTAGAACCACCTGGGAACTTTTAAAAAATACTGTTTCCTGGGCTTGCCCATAGAGTAATTGAATCAGACTTTCTGGATTGGGCTATAAAGAACAGGATATTGTTCTGACTCTTTAAGCTTTACTGAGATGTGCATCGACTGAGTTCATCATCACATCAGAGGAGCTCTGAGTCTGAAGATCAAACAGGGCCCTTAAAAATACTTTACTTTTGTATTTCTCTGTCCACCCCAGGGAGCCTGACAGTGTCCTAACCAGAGTTCTTCTCTCCTTTGAACTGTAGAATGCCAGAGGTGGAAAGGACCACAGAGGTTATCTCACCTAGTTCTCTATTTTATAGATTAAAAACATTCCTGGACAAAAGTGATTTACTCAAAGTCACAAATACAGTGGTGAAAAGGTCATGGCACAAACATACATGGTCTCATTCTACACCAAGAGTTCACTCTTTTTTTTGTCTTAAAGGTATTTATAATAAAATATGCAAAAGGTACACAAAAGCACATAAAATAATAAAGTAGGCACCATCTATCCTACACCACTTAAATTTAACTAGTTTTACATGTTTTCAGTATTTTGTTTCATATATGTATTTAAAATAAAATGTTAAAGATTCAGCTAAAATCCTCCAGAACTCAACTCTCTCTTCCTTTCCTCCTTAGGAATAACAGCATTTAAGACTTGTGAGTCCCGTACGCCTGAATATTTTTACACTTATACTTACACACACACGCACACAATCTTCCCTATGCTTTTTTGTATTTTTTTTTGAGACAGGATCTCTTTTGCCTGGGCTAGATAGAGTGTAATGGCATCATCGTAGCTGAGTGCAACCTCAAACTTCTGGGCTCACGTGATTCTCCCAAGTGGTAGGATTTCAGGCATGAGCTACCATACCCAGCTTATTTTGTGTCTTAACAATTGATATAGGCTCAGTGCCTGTGGCTCAAGTGGCTAAGGTGCCAGCCACATACACCTGAGCTGGCAGGTTCAAATCCAGCCTGGACCCGCCAAACAACAATGATGGCTGAAACCAAAAAATAGCTGGGCGTTGTGGCAGGTGCCTGTAGTCCCAGCTACTTGGGAGGCAGAGGCAGGAGACTCCCTTGAGCCCAGGAATTGGAGGTTGCTGTGAGCTGTGATGCCATGGCACCCTACCCAGGGCGACAGCTTGAGGATCTGTCTAAAAAAAAAAAAAAAAAAAAAAGTTAATATAATACTGTAGTCTTCTGCACCTTCTTTATTCATATAACATTATATTTTTAATGTCCATCCATGTTGTAGACCTAGCTGATTCATTTTTAACCGCTGCATATTATCTTGTCCATGAATAAACACCAATACACACCACTCTATTTGTTTATTACCCCTCCAGTGGAATGTTGTTTTCAAAGTTTTGCACAAATTGCTTAGCAACGAACATCCTTGCATGAGAGTGACAGTGTCCGCAGAGTGGAGACCAGAAGGGAAATCACAAGGTCCTAGGATTTGTGCACCTTAAATTTTACATGGTATTGTTAAGTTGTTCTCCAATATGGTTGAGCAAATTTACACTTCTTACAACTTCGTTGACTCAGATGTCCACATTTTAATTGATCTGATGGATGTGAAATAGCACTTATTGTTTTAGCTTCTATTATCCTGACTATTCGTTCAAGTTGAACATCTTTTAGTGTGTTGAATTAGATTGCCTCTTTTGTGAATTGTCTGTTTATCTGCCTTACCTGAGTTATTTGTCTTCTACTGATTTTTAAGAAGTTCTTTATATAGTCTCATTATATATTTTTTGCCTTTTTAATACACAGTAACTCTCTTTTCCTAGTTTGTGGTTTGATTTTTAAATTTTGTTTGTGTTTTCCTTTGTAGAACTTTTTCCTTTCTACACAAGCTGTTTTTCTTTTTCTACTTTCACACAATATTTTTGATACCAGATAGGTGGTAAATTTTCCCCCATACCAAGCAATTCTTCACTAATTGGAGGCCACCAATTGGACATCCTATAATTTAACTCAATTCTTACACTCTCTATCTGGAGATATCATAACCCACAAGGGCTCAGTCCCACAAGGCTGTCTCTTCCGACTTCAGATGCCAATTGCAAGTCAAGGTTGTCATTTACGCTTCTGACCATCTGGCTGTAAATTGAAGGTTCTCTCAACCCCTCCTTGGGGTCAATAATTTCCTGGAATGTCTCATAGAACTCAGGAAAACAGTTTATGTAGTAGATTACTAGTTTATTGTAAAGAACACAACTCAGGAAGAGACAGATGGCAGCAACACAGAGGTCAAGGTATGGAGGAATGGGTGTGGAGCTCCCATACCCTCTCCAGGTGCACCATTCTCAGCACCTTCACATGCTCAGCGACCTGGAAACTCTCCAAACTCCATCCTTTTGGGGGTTTATGGAGGCTTCATTACATAGGCATGATCGACTCACTTTTTCACCTCCTGAGAGGTCAGAGGCTAGAGCTTCAAGTTCCAACCCTGTAATCACATGCTTGGTTTTCCTAGCAGCCAGAAGCTCCCAGTCACGCGCTATCTCATTAGAATGCAAAAATACACCTATCACTGTAGAGATGCCAAGATTTTCAGGAACTGTGTGCCTGGAAAGGGGTGGGGGGAGCCTAAACACATATATCTTTTTATGTCATAATAAGTCTTCTGTATGAGTCTTCTTTAACGAATTATTTTTTATTTTCTGTTTCAAATTTCATTCTTTTCTTCAACAGCACATAGGTATTCTACCATTTTTTAAATGCTTGAAATTTTTACATTTAACATTTGGATTTTAATTAGTTTGGAATTTACTTTGTATGTTGTGTGAAGAAAAGATACCTTTTAATTTTTAACATAAGGAAAACCAATTGGCTAGGTGTAGTGGCTCATGCCTGTAATTCTAGCACTCTGGGAGGCCAAAGCAGAGGATCACTGAGCTCAGGAGTTTGAGACCAGCCTGAGCAAGAGCGAGAGCAGCTAATTTTATATTTTTAGTCTTTACCAAAAATAAAGAATGAGCCGGGCCCTGTGGCTAGCGCCTATAGTCCCAGCTACTCTGGGGGCTGAGGCAGGAAGATCCCTTGGGCTCAGGAGTTTGAGGTTGCTGATTTGTGATGACACCACTGCACTCACTCTGGTGACAGAGTGAGATTCTGTCTCAAAAAAATTAAATAAATAAAAAATTAAAAATAAAAAAAAAGAAAAGAAGATAAGAAAAGCCAATTGTCCCAGCATTACTTATTAAACAGTTTATGGTTGTCCTACTGAATTATATATCAAGTCACTATCTATATGGATATCTACTTACTGAATCTTTTTATATTTCACTTTTCTGTTTGTTTATTCATGTGCCAATGATACACTGTTTTCACTGCTCTAATTTTTCAGTTTGATGGGGGCAAATTCTCTTCTTCCCTTCTTCAAAAGTGTCTTTGCTATTTACCATCTTGTAATTTCCATTTTATTTTAAAAATTGTTTGTGAAATTCTAGAAAAAATCTTCAGATTCTTATTAGAAATATATATGATTTATTTATTTGGGAAGAATCGTCATTCTTAGTGATACCAAGTGTTCCTATCCAAGAATATTATGTATCTTTGCATTTATTTACGTCTTTTAGAAAATGTTCCTAGTAACTGTTTACAATTTTCTTCATTAAACTATTCCACATACTTTGTTGGATTTGTTTTTACCTTACAGATTAATTTCTATTGCCAATGTGTATTTTAGTATGTTACTGGTATTTACAAATGTCAATGACAATATAGTGGCCTTGTTTCCAGCAACCTCTATTGTAATTCTTACATATAACGTGTAGATTCTTTATTGTTCTATGTAATCATAATACTGTGAATAACAGCATCTTTATTCTTCATTTTCAGCCTTTTGGTTTTATTTTCTTATTGTATTGGTTAGAATATTCAGTTTAAGATTTTTAATACAAATGTAATTTCAAAAGAAACAAACAAAAATAGCTAGTATAATGTTGAATGGGATGGTAATAATGAACATACTTGTTCTCTCTTTTCATTAGATTCCATCACTCCTGCTTTTAGTCTGTGTCTGAAGTGATTCAAAACCTGTTATTCTTTCTATTATGTATATCTATGTTTTTTAATGGCATCACTCCCCACCCAGCGTTAATACTCAGAAACTACCCTCAATCTTTCCAATAATTGATTGTAAATCTTTTCAGTTCTACATTCTAAATATCTGCCGAAATCTTCTCCATTTCCTACCCAAGTGATTGGCTTGGAGCCTCATTATCTCCCACCTTAAATATAGTAAGTTTCTTAACTAGTCTCAATTCCCACCTACGATTTGTCTCACTGTTCCCAAGTTTATCTTTTGAAATTCCTCATCATGACTCACACAGCTTAAAATGCTTCATTGGCTCCCCATTGTCTACTGTATGAAGTCTTAGTCTCCAGCTGGTCATACAAGGCCCTTTATTTGTCCTGGCTCACTCTCTGCCATAATAGCCTAGCAAAACTAAAGAGCTGATTGTTCAGCTAGACTGTTTTCTGGTGCTGTGATTTTTGTAAACGCTGGTTTCTCTGCTTGGATTGCTCTTGCAAATTCAATTTATTTTCAAACCCAGAGCAGATGTCACCTCCTTCAGGAATTACTGATAAAGAGCTCAACAAATATTTATTGATCGTTATTCCAGGTACTATGTTAGATGCTAGGTATACAAAACTGCATAAAACATAGCCCAAATCTTCTAGCATCAGTTAGCTACTCATTTCTTGCCTCTATCTCTAAGTACCTGGTGCATGATTTTTCATTTTCTTTTCTTTGGGTCCAGTAAATCTTCTCCATTCTTGATAAATATGTACACATATAAATGTACAAATATGACATTATTCTCAAATCAGATGTACATACATAGTATTTGAAAACACACAGTATTTAGAAACATTCATGGACACAGTTTCAACTAGGAAATATTACATCATGAAATCACATAATTTTGGCCAGACCTTGGCTCAGTCAACACACAACAGCACAATATAGTTTGGGTAGTGATTAAGGGTCTGTGCTCTGATTACCTGAGTTTGTATCTTAGGTCTGCTACTTACAAGATAAGCCACCTTGGGTAAGTTACTGAACCTTTGCACCTCATCTGTAAAATGGGGACAGTGATAGTCCTTGTCTCATAGTGTTGTTGACAGAGTTCTTAAAGTTAATACAAAAAGTGCTTAGAGTAGTGCCCAGCACAATGTAAACGTTTGATAAGTGGTAGCTATTATTATTACCTTGTGTGTAAGGACCCTTGTCTCAGCCACTACCAGTAGGTTAAGTAATTATTTTATTTTAGCAATAAAAAAACTGCTGTTGTGAGCCAAATATATCCTCTTATCTAATTTTTTTTTTTTTTTTGAGACATCTTACTTTGTTGCCCTCAGTAGAGTGCTCTGAAGTCATAGCTCACGGCAACCTCAAACTCTTGGGCTCAAGTGATTGTCTTGCCTCAGCCTCCCAAGTACCTGGGACTACAGGCACTCGCCACAATGCCCTACTATTTTTAGAGACGGGGTCTAGCTCTGTTTCAGTCTGGTCTCCAACCTATGAGCTCAGGCAATCTACCCCCCTCGGCCTCCCAGAGTGCTAGGATTACAGGCATGAGGCCCGGGCCCTTATGAATCTTTACTGAAACAATGACACGTACTGGAAGAATGACTAGCCCAGGAGAGCCCCGTTCTATGGAGTTGAGTTTTCCTTTATAGACAGTTAAATAATATATAGGGAAAGAAACTGCATTAGCACACACCGATAAAGTCAGCTAGCTGTAAACAGACCGAAACACAGCTAGGTGAGGGTCTTTGGCAGTGATTTTCAAGCGGTGTGCCGTGAAAATTTTTAAAGATCATTCATTAATTAAATTATTTTCAAAAGGAGTTCAAAGCACAGTAAATATATTCTTTTTTAACTCTTCTTTTTATGAACATAATTTAAGTGTGCCATATAAGTTTAACTATAGACTCAAGTGTGCCGTGAGATAAAAAAAAAGTTGAAAAACACTGGTCTGTGATGTTAACAGCTGTTTTTCTGTAATAAGCATCTGTTACTTTGGTGATTGTGCAAAGTTAATCTCCCTAAACTCATCTTAAAGTGAGCTTTTAGTGAAGAAAAAAACAAACAAACAAAAAAAACTAAACTGTCTTCCAAGCACTTATGAGTGAATGGTTGTGTAACTCAGGAAAGAGAGGGGGTGTAACTCAGGAAAGAGAGGGGGTGAGATTGGCCGGGACTTCTGGAGGCTGCAGGGACGATCTCCGTCCCGGGCGAGGGGTGCGGCCGGAGGATCACCTGGCAGCCCGCACCTGAGGCTGCAGGAGGGAGGCGGCGGGGGCGGAGCAGGAAACCCAGGGGCGCTGGGCGGGGGCGGAGCCGCAGGTGGGGATGGCCTGGGCCGACCCTCCCCCTGCGCTGCACCCGGGACGCGAAAGCTGAGGGATTCCCAGGAAAAGTGCTTGCTGTGGCGGCAGCTGATGAAGAAAGGACGCTGTGCCCCGAAGCCTCTGCGCTGAAGGGGGCTAGAGAGGCGCGGGCATGGGCTCCGAACTGCCCGCACCTTGGCTGCTGCTCTTCACCTGGCTCCCTGCAGGTGAGCCGTGAAAAAATACGACCCATCCTGGGCCCGAGGAGACAGGAAGCCATTGTTGCCTGACCTAGCAGTTCTGGCCACTGGCGGCAGGGCAGTGCAGGCCTGGGCCGCCTCCTGTAGCGCTGGGCGTGGGTGCCAGGAGGTGCGGGGATGGGATCGAGTTTCTGCCTGTGGGAACCTGTTGTTTTCCTCTATTAGCCGTGGCCCTTCTGAAACAGGTGCAACTGAGAAAGAAACCTAGAGGCTTCGGGTTTCCCCTCCTGCGGGTCAGTAGGCACCTCTTGATCTCTGAAACCGAAATGATAAGGGCAAAGCACCATTCTTAAAATTCTCAATTTTTCCTTTCATCTGATACTTGCTTTGGGGTTTTAGATATGGTGACAACCATATTGGCCTGGAAGTGCACTTATTTCCTGGGAGGTTATAATGTGTCCTCAGTATATGAGGCAACGTTGGGCGTGATTCCTAAATCTGTTGTCCAGGACTGCGACATGTGCTTCCTTGCTAACGGTGATCAGTGCTACTATTCTACTTTCTTTGTATCCATTCAGTTCCCTAATCTTACCCCTTGCTCATTATCTCCTTATCAGGTGCCCAACCACCTACTACCTTCTTCCTCAACCTCCACATCAGTCACCTTTCTGCTTTGGAAAGGATGGATTTGTGTATGTCTTGGAAATACGACAGAAGTATGAGTGAGGGAAACCAAGTAGGAGAGTATAGTTGAGGGACAGAATGTACAGATTCTTTCAGCCCTTTTCAAATTAGTGTGTAGGTGTGGTCTTGCAAACAAGGACTTGTAAATTCCCTTGGAAGTTCCACCCTGTTTTATTTCATTTCACACCCCACCCCACAAACCCTTTAGGAATAGGTGCTCTTTCCTCTTAGATGTCAGGAAAGGTCAACTCTGAGTTTGTCAGACCAATTTGAGTCTTGTATTTTTTGGAGAAAAAAATGTAATATGAAGATGTTGACAGAATTTCCTTTTTACAAGTGTGGTGGGCTATGGAAATTGCTCAAGTGTAACCAAATCTCGTTCAGACCAAATTCTACAGTAACTTAAGCTTAATGCTGAGAATAAAGGATTGCGAAAGGGTAGGAAAACTAGAAATGTGATATCCCCAAGATCCTTTGGCTTGCAAGGTTTTCTGTAAGATATATAGGTGCTAGAAATTATCTGAAGCTGACAAGAGTAGATGTTGGACACTCACATTGCACAAGAAAATGAACTAGACATCACTTGAATTTAAATGTCCAAAATTCCACCAGGGCAGTCACCTGCTTAGACTATAAATGCATATTTATAAAAATCCCACAGCTTATCATGGTCTTCTCTCCTGCACTTCACATACTCCTCTCTAACTTTAGAGCAGAGAGAAATAGAAAATCTGCTCCCACCTCTGCCCCTGAGTCTCCCACCCCAGAATTAAGACTTCATGGACAATAGTCATACAGGTCAATAGAAGAAGGAAATAAGTCTTGCAAACAAATATCCCATTAGGGTATAAACCCCAATCCTAAGTCACCAGCATAATGTTTTTAAAGGGACCTGGTTTTTGTAAATATTGAGCACTGAACATGTTTCAAATACAGTGATTATAACCAATGAGTAGATTCTTATACAGCTTGAGCATTGCTAATCTGAAAATCTGAAGTCCAGAATGAAACTTTTTGAATGCTAACATGATGCTCCCCAAGTGGAAAATTCCATACATAAGAACTTGACATAAATGTTATTCCATGCACAAAATAATTAAAAATATTCTATAAAATTACCTTTTGACTATGTGTACAAAGTATATATGAAACATAAATGAATTTCATGTTTAGACTTCAATCCTATCCGCAATATATTCCAAAATCCCCCCTCCACTCAAAAATTCAAAATCTGAAACACTTCTGGTCCCAAGCGTTTTGGATAGGGATGCTCAACCTGTAATCAGCAAATTACTAAATGGGTAGGAACTTAAGAAAGCAGAGTTCTGAGTCTTTATGAACCAGTCACATAGTGTCAGGAGCCATGACGCTGAAATAGTACAATTATCAGGCGGTCTTATTTACCTGGCAAATGAATGACACATTTTAAAACCAGGGAGTGCTGAAAGTGAAAAAGTTCTATGTGGGCATCTAAACTCACTTTCATTTCATAGATGAGAAAATGAGATTTCAGCTAGTTCACTGCAGTACTTTGAGGTAAAAAGTTATTTAGCAGGTATTTTCCCTAAATATGTGTAGGAACATAAATAAAACTACATTTAGCTATTTAGTATGGGTTTGCATTGATAATGTTTGTGTGACTCTGGGTAAGTTACTAAACTGTTCAGAGCCTTCAGTAAATAGGACCATTATCATACATGTCTCTCGTAAGAATTTTGTGTGGAATAAATCAAAGTAAGTTTTTAAATCACTTAATACAGTGCTTGAACAAGGTGAGGGGTGGCTTAATAAATATTGCCATAGTGATAATGGTAGCAGGATTGTTTAACTCTAACTTTAGAGAAAGAAATTAGATTTCTAAATTTCCATTTCACCCCTAGCTAAGAAACTGTGAGCTATCAGGTTGGAATTAAAAATCTGTCTTTTTTTTTTTTTGAGCTGGGATTTTGGACAAATTACTTAAACTCCCTTCATCTAGAAAACAGCTGAAATTCCTCACCAAATGTTCTTGGGTGGATTAAGGTCAAACACAGTGTCTAAGACAGAAATACTGGGGAAAAGTCCTCTTCCCCCCACCTTTTTCTTTATTTTGAAGCCAAATTAAGCTTCCTTTCTTGCTCTCAGTACCTACCAAAGTAGAGCTATTCAGTTTTTTTCAAACTCCACACTCCCAGTAAGAAATACAGTTTACACTGTGACACGTATGCACATGTATAAAGTTTATAAAATAAAACATTCATTACAAATTCTTACTTTGTTAGATAAAATAATAAAAACAGACATCAAGTTTTATTTTATTGATATTTAAATTCAGAGAAAAAATCCTGACTTTAATTAAGCAGAAACATCCAGTGAGTTGATTTTTTCAAGACTCATTGCAAACCATGATATGCACTTTGGAAAACCCAATATACTGTATAGAGTGTGGTCCATCCTTTTTGTACATCACCTTGCTCTGTTACAGTCTCTAAAGAAGAGTCAACCCAATTCTTTGATCATCATCCACGTTCCTACATTGCACAACATGAGGTAGCAGTAAAATTGTGTCAGATATAGGTACTTGCTGGTCATGTGGGTTGGGGCCACTGATGAAGCGCAGTCCCTATGCACTGAGCTATTTGAGATTAGTTGTCAGAGAGAGAGTATGTGTGTGTGTGTGTGTGTGTGTGTGTGTGCGCATGTGTGTGTGTGTATTTGCAATTTGTTGAAGTTTTTTCCTTTAGGAAGAAATAAAATTTTTTTATACATGTGAATCTTTGCTCCTTAAAGCCTTTGGGTGAAGCTAAAGTAGGACTTGCAGATCTTTGATATTGGCTAAGAGCTCTGGTTGCCTTCATCCAACCTGAAAGGTTATTTCTGGAATGAAAGTTAAGTTTTCCCCTGGAATTCTAAAAGGATGTGTGTCATTTGTGCTTCTGTGAATTTTTCTTTAATATCATAAAGTAATATTAACTTATAGATCCACACAGCTATCAACTTGTATTATCATTTTTTTTGGAAATCAGACAGTTGAACCCTCAGGGATAAAATCCTTAGAAAGCATCTAGACCAGTATTTTTTCCTGGGTGGTGGGGATGAAGGTGTGGATTGTCCTGTAGCCTAAAGGAAATCTTATGAAGTTTTCTGATATAGTGGATAATGAAGTAGAGCTTCTCCAAGTAGGATAGGTGTGGGTGGAGGAGGGAAGGCTGCCCACTCAGCTACTCCTTTGCCTTATTGGGGGCCTCTGAAAGTACCTCTCAGTGGTCTGTTGAACACAGGTAGAAATCACTCCCAGCTCTGTCTCTCCTGCCAGTGAGGTTTACAGATGAGGAAATCTGGATCCCAGGAAGCCATATGTCTTGGGTTGACACAGTGGATTTAGTTTGAGAGCTAGAACCAGAACACTGGTGTCCTTACCTTCTGCCCATTGATCTTTCCCCTATTTAATACCATAGCGCAGGTTTCTTTTGTTTAATTTGTTTCCAGTATACAAAAATGGAAATACATGACTACTTTCTGGATGTCTAAGTAAGTGCTAATTATTAAACATCTTGCACCAACAACCAGGCAGTGAAATGAGATGTTGGGTAAATTAGTGTACAGTCCACTTAGGTTTCTTGTACTATAATAATTTATTTCATTGTTTGAAATCCTTGTGGGAAAATGTAATTGTGTTTAAGAATTGAGAAGACTCTGGGCTTGTCTTATCTTTCCCTAGTTCTTTCTCTAGATGTCTCAGTCTGCAAATCTTGGAAAAAGGTTAGGTCAGAGAAAAGAAGTTCTGATACTTTCTTTATTTCCCATACCCAGTTAATCATTGATTATGTTACTTAGTCCCAGGAACTGCCCTTTCTTTTCTAGGTGACAATTTTCTTTTTTAGGCTACTCACACTAGCCTACTTTAAGCATCTTGGGCATCTCCTTGCCTCTTCCTCTCTGTCTACTTCCAACATCTGCCTCTACCCCGATGATAAGTTAACCTACCTAAAGTAATTTTTCCCACTTTCACTTTAATTCTCCATTAGATCCCTGTAGCTTATAAGACTGGATTAAAGCTCTTTGTTTGGAATTCAAGCCTAACAAATACTGCACTCACTAATTTGGGTAGCCTGGTCACCAATGATGTGGTCATGGTCTTATTGTACACCATTTCCCCCTCAACACACATCCTTTTTGCTTTGTATCTGGGCTTCCGAAACATGGTTAACTTTAACCATTTATTTTCTAAACTTTTAGGACAGCTAAAATTTGTTCCAAGCCATTAGCCTATCTTTTTTTTTCTTTATTTATTGTTAAATCATAACTGTGTACATTAGTGCAATCAAGAGGTACAATGTACTGTTTTCATATACAATCTGAAATATTCTCATCAAACTGTTTAACGTAGCCTTCATGGCATTTTCTTAGTTATTGTATGTAGACATTTTATTCTACCTTCAGTAAGTTTTGACTGTACCCATTCTAAGATGCACCATAGGTGTGGCCCTACCCATTACCCTCCCTCCAACCTACCCATTACCCTCCCATTACCCTACCCATTACCCTCCCTCCAACCTAATCTCTCCCCTCCCTTCCCCTTCCTTGGCCTTTTCCTCATAGTCTTGTGCTATTGTTAGGTTATAGTCTTCATGTGAAAGCTATAATTTAGCTTCATAGTAGGGCTGAATACACATCTGCCTCTGTATTTTTGTGCCAGTACCATGATGTTTTGATCACTAGATTTATAGTGTAGTCTGAAGTCTGGTAGTGTGATTCCTTCTGATTTGTCTTAATTTATGAGTAATGTCTTAACTATTTGAGTTTTTTCCTGTTTCCATATAAAACAAAGTACTAATTTTTCCAGGTCTTTAAAGTGTGACAGAGGTATTTTAATAGGGATTGTGTTAAATCTGTAAATTGCTTTAGGTAGTATAGACATTTTAACAATGCTGATTCTTCCCAGCCATGAGCATGGTATATTTTTCCATTCGTTAACATCTTCAACTATTTCTTTTCTCAGAATTTTATAGTTGTTTTTTATAGAGATATTTTATATCCTTAGTTAGATACACTCCCAGATATTTCATCTTCTTTGGCACTATTGTAAAGCTCCCAGATATTTCATCTTCTTTGGCACTACTGTAAAGGGAATAGAATCTTTGATTGTTTTTTCCCCTTGACTATTGTTTGTGTATATAAAGGCTACAGATTTATGAGTGTTAATTTTGTATCCTGAGACGTTACTATATTCCTTGATCACTTCTATTAGTTTTGTAGTTGATTCCCTGGGGTTTTCCAGATCTATAATCATATCGTCTGTGAAGAGTGACATTTTGTCTCTGCTGGTTCTATTTGGATCCCCTTGATTGCTTTCACTTGACTAATTGCAGTGGCTAAGACTTCCATTACAATGTTAAAAAGCAGTGGAGACAGTGGGGCATCCTAGCGTGGTTCCTGAGTTGAGTGGAAAGATTTCAATTTTACTCCATTCAATACAATATTGGCTGTGGGTTTGCTGTAGATGGCCTCTATCAGTTTAAGAAATGTTCCTTCTATACCTATTTTTTTAAGTGTTCTGATCAAGAGAGGATGCTGGATATTGTCAAAAGCTTTTTTCTGCATCAATTGAGAGAATCATATGGTCTTTGTTTTTTAATTTGTTTATATGATGTATTATATTTATGGATTTACATATATTGAAACATCCTTGGGACCCTGGGATGAAACCCACCTGTTCGTGGTATATAATTTGTTTGATGTATTGTTGGATTCTGTTTGCTAGGATCTTATTGAATAATTTTGCATCAATATTTATTAGAGATATTGGTCTATAATTTTCTTTTCTTGTTGGGTCTTTTCCTGGTTTGGGTATCAGGGTGATATTTGCTTCATAGAATGAGTTGGGAAGTATTTCTTTTTTTTCTATGTTTTGGAAAAGATTAAGTAATATAGGTACTAGTTCCTCTTTAAAGGTTTGGTAGAAATCTGATGTGAAGCCATCTGGTCCTGGGATTTCATTTTTGGGGAAATTTCTTATAGTTGATGCTATTTCAGAGCTTGTTATAGACTTGTTCAACATTTCCACTTTCTGGCTAAGTCTAGGAGGGTGACATGTTTCCAAGTATTGATCTATTTCCTTCAGATTGTCATAATTTCTAGAGTAGAGTTTTATGTAGTATTCATTAAGAATTTGTTGAGTTTCTGAGGAGTCTGTTGTTATTTTGCCTTTATCATTTCTGATTGATGAAATTAGGGATTTTACTCTTCTACTTCTGTTTAGGTTAGCCAATGGTTTATCTATTTTATTGACCTTTTCAAAAAACCAACTCTTTGGTTGTTTGATCTGTTGTATGATTCTTTTGTTTTTAATTTCATTTAGTTCTTCTCTAATTTTAGTTATTTCTTTTCTTCTGCTGGATTTAGGGTTGGAAAGTTCTTCCTTTTCCAGTTGGTTGAGATGTTCCATTAAGTTATTGACTTTCTCTCTTTCCTGTTGAGGAAGGCTTGCAATGCTATAAATTTTCCTCTTAGGACTGCCTTTCCTGTATCACAGAGGTTCTGATAGTTCGTTTCTTCATTACTGTTTTGTTCCAAATATTTGTTAATTTCCTTCTTAATCTTGTCTATGACCCAGCTATCATTCACCATGAAGTTATTCCACGTTTTTGTATGTGTGTGAAGATTCCTGTTACTGAGTTCAACTTATTCCATGATGGGCTGAGAAAATACAAGGAATGATTTCTATTCTTTTAAATTTGCTGAGGTTAGACTTGTGACCTAAGATGTGATCAGTTTTGGAGGATGATCCATGGACTGATGAGAAAAATGTGTATTTGATTTTGTTAAGATGAAATGTTCTATAGATGTCTTATTAGATGCAAATGTTGAATGGTTAAGTTTAATTCTAAAATTTCTTTGCTTAGCTTCTTTTTTGAGGATCTATCCAACCCTGCCAGAGAAGTGTTAAAGTCTCCAACAATTATGGTGCTGGGGGGAATCAAGTTGCTCTTGTCAGTTAGAGTTTCTCTTATAAATTGAGGCGCATTCTGGTTGGGTGCATAAATGTTGATAACTGAAATCTCATCATGTTGAGTTTGCCCTTAACAAATAAGAAGTGACCATCATTGTTTTTTCTTACTTTGATTGGTTTAAAGCCTATTGTATCTGTGAATAAAATTGCAACACCTTTTTTTTTTTTTTTTTATTTCCATTTGCTTGAATTATAGATGACTATCCCTTTACCCTGAGTCTATGTTTATCTTTTAAGGTAAGGTGAGATTCTTGAATGCAATAGATGTCTGGCTTGAGTTTTTGTATCCAGTTAGCCAACCTGTGTCTCTTTAGAGGGCAATTTGAGCCATTCACATTAATTGATTGTAATGATAATACAGACAGAGTTTTGGGTATTGAGTTTTTCAAAAGTCCAGTGGACATTTTTAATCCTTTCACCATTATGGAAGTTAGAATTTTATCAAAAGTTTCCGAGTGAGGCATAATTACTTTTAAAACTTGCAAAAGTAACTCCTGAATGCATACTTGCTATAAATATGCAAATGAGCCAGATGTGGTGGCTCATGCCTATAATTCCAGTGACCTTGGAGCCTGAGGTGGTATGATTGCTTGAGGCCAAGAATTCAAGAGCAGCCTGGGCAACATAATAAGACACTGTCTCTAAATAATAAAAAATATGCAAGTAATTTATGAAATGCCTTACTTATGTCTGTCTAGTAAAGGATTAAAATATTGAAAAGTTCTGGCCTAAAACCATGTCTTCTTCTGTCTACACATCAGGTAAGTGTTAATAGTATTAGCATACATAAATATATAATATTAGCATGCATATATAATAGTTAGTTTTCTTGAAGGCAAGATTGTGGAAATTTATGGATGTCCATTGCCTTGGACTTCTATCACAGAAAAATGAATTGTTTTTTTTTGTTTGTTTAGTATGTAGGATGTATCTACATACTAATGTCTTTGGTATGTATTCTTTTAAAGCTCAGTTCCAGCTTAGAGCAACCACCTATATATTCTTTCTGCATTGGGTAGTGCCATTTTGGGTAGTGACTTATTATGTGATGATCAGATCGAATATGGAAGGAATATTAGGTTACTGTAAATAAAGTTGGCTATCTTCTATATAGATTTTCAGGGTTCCATTTGAACTATTATAGGCAATTTAAGAGCTCTACATTTACCGTATATACTTGAGTATAAGCCGAGTTTTTTAAAAAGAAAAATAAATAAAATAAAAATAAAAAAAGCAATAACATTAGTGGTATTTTGTTGGTATAGTGAGGTTTTTAAAGGTAGGGGTCATCTATCTAAAGGTAATGAGATTGGGTTTGGGAGAAATAGGCTGGTTTTTTTTTTTTGAGACAGAGCCTCAAGCTGTCACCCTGGGTAGAGTGCTGTGGCATCACAGCTCACAACAACCTCCAAATCCTGGGATTAAGCAATTCTCCTGTCTCTGCCTCCCAAGTAGCGGGGAGTACAGGCGCCTGCCACAACGCCGGCTATTTTTTGGTTGTAGCCGTCATTTGATGGGCCTGGGCTGCATTTGAACCTGCTAGCTCAGGTATATGTGGCTGGCACCTTAGCCACTTGAGCTACAGGCACCAAGCTGAGAGAAATAGTTTTTAAAAGAATAGTATTTGTCATCATGATTTTGTCAATTAGCTCTACTGTGTTACAAACCATTCCCAAACTAAGTAGCTTAAAGCGACTATTTATCTATGAATTTAGTTAGTTGTGGGTTGGACTTAGCTCGATGATTCTCTTGCTCTTAGCTGGAATATTGGTTTCCTAGGGAAGCTGTAACAAATTATAACAAACTTAGTGGCTTAAAGTAACAGAAATATATTCTCCCACAATTCTGGAGGTGAGAAAATCAAGATGTTGACAGTGCTAGTTGGCTCTGGAGGTTCTCCTCTCTTCTATCTTCTGGTAGCTGCTGGCAGCCCTTGGTGTTCCTTAGCATATAGACTCATTCGCCCAGTCTTCGCCTCTTTCTTTACATGGCTTCTTCACTGTGTTTCTCAATGTGTCTCTTCCTTTCCTATCTCTTATAAGGGTACTGATCATTGGACTTAAAGCCTATCTTATCCAGAATGATCTCATTATTCTCTTAGCCAAAGTAAGTCACATGTTCAGTCCTGATTCAAGGGGGAGAGGAGTAGACCTCATTCCTTGATGAAAAGGGCCTTAAAGTCTCATTGCAGGGCAGCAAATACCTAGAGGGAGAAAATTTTGATCATATTTCCAGTCTATGATGCTGATAAAGAAGAATAGAGAAGGTAGATGGGAGTAGGAGAGAGCATTTTTGGCATAAATAAAGACCTGAAATGTTAAGCAGGCCCTGGTCATGTCATTTTATATATCATCATGTATATTTTTATACATCATCATTTTTATACATTTTATATATCATCATTTTATATATAATCATGTCATGTAGATTTTATATATCATCTCTGTAGATAGTGTCATTTTATATATGTGCGTGTATGTGTGTATGAATTTTATTTGATTTTTTATACTCCTCAATTTTTTATTATGGAAAAGTTCAAATGTGTACAAAGTAAGTGGTTAGTATAATGAACTCTTATGTACACAGCATTCAGTTTCAGTAGTTTATGTTCTTGTGTGCTTGCTTTTTTATACTTCTACCTACCTTATTCTTTATTTCTTTGTATGATGTAAACTTTATATACATTGAAAGATACATTCCTTAACTTTTGCTGTTTTGACAAATGGATATATCTGTGTCAATCACATCTTTCTCAGATTCTAGGAAAAAAAAAACCACTATAGTATTTTTTTTTTAAATGAAGTCTACAAGTCCTGTACCAGAATTGTTTTTAACTTAAGTTAAAAAGTTTTTATTAAACATATACATTTGTGGAGTAGAATGTGATGATTTGATATATGATGTGGAGTGCTTAAATCAAACTAACATAATCATCACCTTCCTCATTTTTGTGGAACAACATTTATAATATACTCTTAGTTGTTCTGAAATGTACCATTGCATTGTGTACATTAGGTGAGATCCCACTGAATACCCTCCCTCCAATCACTCTCCCCTTTTCCCTCCCCTCTTTCTTTCTGGACTCTCTTTGTATTTTATCATTTGTATGAATGTATAAGTATTTATATATTGGTTTCATAATAGTATTGAGTACAGTGGATACTTTTTTCTGATTTTTGAGCTATTTTACTAAGAAGTGTATGTTCCAGCTCCATCCAGGTAAGCATAAAAGATGTAAAATTTTCCTCTTTTTTATGGCTGCATAGTATTCCATGGTATACACATACCATAATTTGTTTATCCATTCATGGGTTGATGGGCATTTAGGCTGCTGCCACGATTTGGTTATTGTGAACTGGGATGCAGCAAACATTCTGGTGCAATTGTCTTTGTTGTAAACTGATTTTTGTTTATCTGGGTAGATACCTAGTAATGATATTGCAGGATCAAATGGTAGGTCAACTTTTAGTTCCTTGAGAATTCTCCATACTTCTTTCCAAAAAGGCTGTATTAGTTTGCAGTTCCACCAGCAGAGTAGACATGTTCCTTTCTCTCCATACCCATGCCAACATCTGCAGTTTGGGGATTTTGTGATATGGGCTATTCTTACTGGAATTAGTTGATATCTCAAAGTGGTTTTGATTTGTATTTCTCTGATGATTAAAGATGATGAGCATTTTTTCATGTGTTTGTAGGCCACTCATCTGTCATCTTTCAAATAAATTTCTGTTCAAGTCTCTTGCCCACCAAGAAATGGGGTGGGTTGTTCTTTTCTTTTTGATTAGAGTTCTCTGTGGATTCTAGTTACCAGACCTTTGTCGTAAACATAACCTGAAAATATCTTCTCCCATTCTGAAGGCTGTTTGCTTTACTTACAGTGCCCTTAGCTGAGCAGAAGCTTTTTAGCTTGATTATATCCAAGTAATATATTTTTGGTGTTACTTCAGTTGGCGGGGGTAGGGGGGTCCTCCTCATAAAATATTTTCCCAGGTCAATATCTTCAAACGTTTTCCCTGCACTCTCTTCTAGTATTTGTATAGTTTCATGTCTTAAGTTTAAATCTGTTATCCAGTGAGAATCAATTTTCCTTAGTGGTGAAAGTCGAGGGTATAGTTTCAGTCTTTTACGGAACTGGTCACTAGCCATTTTTCCTACCACCATTTGTTAAATAGAGAATCTTTTCCCCAGTGTATGTTTTTGTTAGGCTTATCAGAGATCAAATGATGGTATGTGCTTGGGTTCATCTCTAGGTTCTCTATTCTGTTCCATGTATCTCCATCTCTGTTTTTTGTGCCAGTACCATGCTGTTTTGATCTCTATAGATGTATAGTATAATCTGAAGTCTGGTAATCTGATGCCCCAGATTTGTTTTTATTTCTAAGTAATGTATCAGCTATTCAAGGTTTTTTTTCTGATTCCATATAGAACTAAGTACTATTTTTTCAAGTTCTTTGAAGCATGATACTGGTGCTTTTAATAGGGTTGCATTACATCTGTAGATTGCTTTGGGTACTGTGAACATTTTGACAATGTTGATTCTTCCTAGCCATGAGCATGGTATGTTTTCCATTTGTTAATGTCTTCAGCTATTATTTTTCTCAGAATTTCATAGTTTTCATTACAGAGATATTTCACTTCCTTTGTTAAATAAATTCCCATGTATTTCATCTTCTTTGGCACAACTGTAATAGGGACAGAGTCTTTGACTATTTTCAGCTTAAGTATTGTTGGCATATATAAAAGCTACAGATTTGTAAGTATTGATTTTGTATCCTGAGACACTGCTATACTCTTTGATCACTTCTAGGAGCTTTATAGTTGAGTTCCTATGGTTTTCCAGGTATAAAATCATGTCATCCATGAAGAGTGTGACTTTGACCTTCTCTGACCCAATCTGAATACCCTTGACCCCTTTCTCTTGCCTGATTGCAATGGCTACAACTTCCATGACTATGTTGAATAGCAGTGGTGACAATGGGCATCCTTGTCAAGTTTCAGATCTGAGTGGAAATGATTTCAATTTTACTCTGTTCAATATGATATTGGCTGTGGATTTACTGTAGATGGCCTCTATCAGTTTAAGAAATATCCCATCTAGGCTTATTTTTTGAAGTGTTCTAAGTATGAAAGGATGCTGGATATTATCAAAAGCTTTTTCTGCATCAATTGATAGAATCATATGGTCTTTGTTTTTTATTTTGTTTATGTGATGCATTATATTTATAGATTTATATATGTTGTAAATATGTAAATTTTGAGGCCCTGGGATAAAACCAAGTTGGTCATGGTGTATAATTTGTTTGATGTGTTGCTGAATTCTGTTTGCTAGGATCTTATTTAATATTTTTACATCTATATTCATTAATGATATTGATCTATAATTTTCTTTCATTGTTAGGTCTTTTCCTGGTTTGGGGATCAGGGTAATATTTGCTTCGTAGAATGTGTTGGGAAATATTCCTTCTTTTTCTATGTTTTGGAAAAGGTTATTTAATATAGGTACTAGTTCCTCTTTAAAGGTTTGGTAGAATTCTGATGTGAAGCCATCTGGTCCTGGACTTTTCTTTTTTGTGAGAATTTGTGTAGTTGATGCTATTTCAGTGGTTGATATAGGTCTATTCAACATTTCCAATTCTTTCTGGCTGAGTCTAAGAAGATGGCATGCTTCTAGGTATTGATCTATTTTGTGCATATTTCTGAGAATAGAGTTTTTTGTAGTATTCATTAGGGATTTGTTAAATTTCTGAGGTGTCTGTTGTTATTTCTCCTTTATCATTTCTGATTGATGATATTAGGGATTTTTAATTTTCTGTTTCTGATTAGGTTGGCCAAAGATTTATCAATTTTGTTAATCTTTTCAAAAAAATAACTTTCTGTTTTGTTGATCTTCTGAGTGATTCTTTTGTTTTCAATTTCATTTAATTCTACTCTAATTTTGGTTATTTCTTTTCTTCTGCTAAGGTTGGGGTTGGCATGTTCTTCCTTTTCCAGTTGCTTGAGATGACCCATTAAGTTGTTGACTTTCTCTCTTTCTGTTCTCTTGAGGAAGGCTTGCAATGGTATAAAATTCCCTCTGAGGACTACCTTTGCAGCATCTCATGATAATTTCTGTTTTCATTGTCATTTTGTTCCATAAATTTGGTGATTTTCTTCTTAATCTCATCTTTGACCCAGCTATCATTCAGCCTAAGGTTATTTGGTATGAAGATTTCTGTTAGTATGAAGATTTCTGTTGCTTTTGAGTTTAGCTTTTATTCCATGATGGTCCAAGAAGATACAAGGTATAAATTCTATTCTTTTAATCTTGTTGAGATTAGACTTGTGTCCTAAGATATGATCAATTTTGGAAGATGATCCATGGGCTGATGAGAACAATGTATTTTCAGTTTTATTAGGATGAAATCTTCTGTGGGTGTCTGTTAAGTCCATTTGTTGTAGGGTCAAGTTTAAGTTTATTATTTCTTAGTTTAGCTTCTTTTTGGAGTATCTATCCAGAACTACAAAGGGGTGTTAAAATCTCCACCTATTATAGTGCAGGAAGATACAAGTTGTTCATATCCATTAGGGTTTTTTTTTTTTTTTTTTTTTTTAATAAATTGAGGAGCCTTTGGGTAGGGTGCATAAATTTTAATTAATGAAATCTCTTCATGTTGATTGTTTCCCTTCACAAATATTTAGTGTCCATCTTCGTCTTTCCTTATCTTTGTTGATTTAAACCCTATTACATCTGTAATTAAAATGGCCACCCCCTTCTTTTTCCTGATTTCCATTCGCCTGTATTATTGATGTCCACACTTTCACCTGGAGTCTTTTTTTATCTTTTGACTAAGATGAGTCTCTTGTAGGCAACATATACCTGACCTGAGTCTTTGTATTCAGTCAGCCAATCTGTGCCTCTTTAGAGGACAATTTAAACCATTTACCTGAATTGAGAGAATGGATAGGTGTGGTAGTGTTTTAGTCATCATATTTTTCAAAGTTCTAATGTATCTCTTTAATTCTTTCACCATTGCAGTAGTTAGGTTTTTTTTGATAAATTCTGGGTGAGTTTACTTTTTGGTAGATCAATGGGCTGGTCATTATGGAAAATGGGTTTGAGTATTTCCTGGAGAACTGGTTTAGTTATAGCAAATTTCCTCAATATGTGTATGTCAGTAATGTATTTAATTTCTCCATCACAAATGAAATTCATTTTAGCTGAATACAGGATCCTGGGCTGAAAGTTGTTTTGTTTTAGGAGATTGCAGGTCGTTGACCATCCTCTTCTGGTTTGAAATATTTTGGCTGAAAGATCTCCAGTCATTCTGATATTTCTCTCTTTTTAGGTAATGCTTTTCTTACATCTGGCTGCTTGCAGAATTTTTTCCTTCTTACTAACTTTGGCAAAGTTAATTATAATGTACTTAGGAGATGATTTATTTGGATTGAGTCTTGCTTGGGTTCTGAAAGTGTCTGCTATCTGAATTTCTGTATCTTGCAGTACTTGGGAAATTCTCCTCCATATTATCTTGGAGTAGAACACCTGTGCCTTTAGAACCATCCTTTTCTCCTTCAGGAATCCCTATAATTTAGATGTTTGATCTTTTGGAATGATCCCACAACTCTCTCAGGGAATGATTAGTTTTTGTTTTCCATTTCTCTGCCTCTTTTAGTGGTTGGGATCATGCAAAAGCCTTGGGTTGAATTTCAGAGATCCTTTCTTCTGCCTGGTCAACTCTGTTACTGAAGGGTTCTACTGTATTTTGGAGCTCCTCAAATAAATTTTTCATTTCCTTGAGCTCTGCTATCTTTTTTCTCATTATATCCATATCCCTGATGATTTTGTCTTCTAATTCATTAATTTATTGAGAAAACTTTTGAATAACTCTTTGGATTTCTATTTCCATCTTTTCTTCCATTCTATTCATTTTATTCGTCATCTGTATTCTGAATTCTATTTCTAACATTTCAGCTATTTGTCTCTGAATGGCATCTTCTGTTTTATCTCCTTTGTCATTCTTTAGGGAGTTGATCTACTCTGGTTATTCATGTTGCCACAGTTCTTCCACTGGTTCCACCTCATGATTATTTTCCACTGTGTCATTAGTAAAACTGGTAGTGTGAGATTGGATTGAGGGCCCCAGGAAGTGGAGTTAACCAGCCCTTTACCAATGAGCTGGGGCTGGTTATTGTGGCTTTTCTCCTACAGGTTTACAAAGGTCCCTTTCAGAGCTGCAGCCAGAGATGCTGAGGACCTGCTTGGTGTGATAGCTCTATCTGGCTCCGTCTTATAGTCATCCAGCCTCTATCTAATCCTAATGAGTTGTGGTATTAGGCTGCAGTCTAAGCTGGGGAGAGATACAAGCAACTGCGGCACCCCTCCCTCCTCCACTAGCAGCAGCTGGAAGAGGAGAATCAGTCCCTCCTGCTACAAAATGAGCACTACTTAACTTTAGAGGGTCCCCAGGTGGGCAGCCGAGGTCACGAGTTCTAATTTGATTGTCCCCAGCAGTACAATCACTGCTCAACGGGGAGAGTTCAAATGGTCTCTAGAAACCTGATAGTAGGGATCCACAGGCAATTCCATCCCAAAGGCCTGAGGAGCAGGACTCTGGTTCCCTGTGGTAAGCACTGTGGTCAGGGAGGTACACCCCCACCAGAGAGTCAGTCCAGAGGCATCACTGACTCTGTCCCCTGCCAGGCATTACTGTTGGCAACCTTTCTGGCCTGGAGCCTGGTTTCCTCCAGTGAGCAATGGAGTCAGGGGGCACACCTTCCAGAGTCAGAGTAGAGTCAGTGCCTCCTCCCCTGCTGCACTTTGCCCCAGCAACCCCCAGGGGCTGAAGCCTGGTTTCCTCTGGTGAGCTACAGGTTCAGGGAAGTACGCCTCTAAATTCAGACTAGAGGTATCAGAACCTTCATCCACCGCCAACCTCCATCGCTCCCACTGCACACTGCCATGGGCACCCAGAGGGCCTGAAGCCCAGTTCCCTCCAGTGAGCAGTGGGCTCAGGGGAGTGCACTGCCAAAGTCTAACCTGGGGCATGAGCACCTCTATGGCATGGTGCATCTCTCTCTCTGCTGCTTGTCCTTCTCTCCCTGTGCTCCCTCCATTCTACTCAGTTTCTATATTTCCACGCTGTTGTCCACTGGCCCACACAATGCCCAGGACCCTCACAGAATTGCCAAACACTGTGGGCCCTTTAGGTGATAGGCCTACAGTCTGCCAAGCAAGGAGGGAAGGGTAGACTGGGAGTTCAGAATTACAGGGAAAATATTTGTTAAATTTTATGCTGGGCAGGATGATGCCTAGGCTCATGAGTGAGACCTCATTGGGGAAGGAGGCCTGGTGTTTAGTGGCTCTCTCCAGTGGGATAAGATAATAGGTCTTTTGTTCCCTACTCACTTGCAGAGAGCACAGAGCAAGCCTGTCTCTTGGGGGAGGGGGGTCTCTCATCCTCTTGGCATGGGCTTTATACCTGGAATTTGCTTTCTTGGAGTTGCAGCTTGCCTCTGCAGAGATGATATGCACTTATCTATCTTCTTTCTTAGCTCAGCTCCCCACCTTACTTCATTGAGTTAATTCTGTCCATTATCTCTCCCTTTGGAGCCTTTGTCAAAAGCTGCCTCTACTTGGCCATCTTATTTCCTTTCCCAGAAATTTGTTTTGTGGATATTTTTTCCGAGTCTTTGGATTATCTATTTATTTATTTTTTAACAGATTATTTTGATAAGAGGAAGTTTTAAAACTTATTTAAGAAATTTAATTTTTCATTTTTCTTTTATGGTTTTAGCTTTCCATATCCTAAGAAGTCTTCGTTCATTACAGGTTGTGAAGATACTGTCTTATGTTTCCTTCAACAAGGTTTATAGATTTAGCTCTTACATTTAGGTTTATGATCCATCTCAAATTAATTTTTATGTGGTTTATTTTTTTCCGGATGATTATCCAGTTGTTCTAACATGATTTGTTGAAAAGACTTTTCATTCCTCTTTGAATTGTTTTGGGATTTTTGTTGATTATTAGTAGACCATGTAAATGTGAGTTTGTTTCTGGAGTCTAGTCTTTTCAATTGGTCCATTTCTTCTCATGCCAATACAATGCTATCCTGATTACTAGAGATTTATAGTGTGACTTGAAGTTAGTTGTAAAACCCCTCCATCTTTATTCTTTTCTAGAAATTGTGGAAACCAACTTGTCAGTTTAAAAAGAAAACAGCCTGCTGTGATTTTGACTTGGATTGTTGTATCTATATATCACTTCAATGAGGATCAATATTTTCTTACAATATTGAGTCATGAAAGATGCATATTTTATTTTTGTATGAAACATTTTATTTTATTGAATCATGTACCAAGGGTCTCAAGCTCAAATTCCTACAGGGGCTACATAGTGAACATAAATTGTACTCTGGTAGGAAGTGGTGAGAAATTATGGCCAAATTAGAGAATAAATTCTAGGCCTAAATACATTCAAATTCAAGTTCATTCAGATTCAAGTTCAAAATTAGCACTGTATGAAGTAAACAAACAATTGAAGGCCACATTCAGCAATCTTTATGGTCATTTGTGAGCTGTGATTCTTACAAATACTATATATTTGGGATAGAAACTTTATTTCTTTGCTTTGTTCATGGTCCGAATGACTAAAGGTACAGCTTTTAAAAGCATATTTCTGTTCATGTTACTTACTAGCTTAAAAGCCTTCTCTCCTTGTATAGTATACAAAGTTTAAGATCTCAGGCAGCTTTATTTCTCATAATCTCATTCTTCTTTTTGTTTTTTTTTATCCTCCACATGTTATATCTAGGCTGCTTGTTCTTTCTCAGACATAATCTAAACTTACCTTTCTCTGTGCTTTTGTTCTCTCATGTACTCCATTCTAGCTGTTCTTCCCCCTCTCCAAACCCACAGGCTCAAAAATTATAATTAGAGGTATTTAGGTTATAAGATAATAAATTAGAAATTAGCAATAAAAACGTTTTTGAAAATACATTGTCGTGGGTTAGATCTCTTAAAATTTGAATAATTTTATAATCAGGGCACTAAAAAAGTAAACAAAATGGAAAACACAAAACAAAAAAGGAAAACCACATCCTGATAATAATCATAATAAGATAAAACTTTAGTTTTAAATAGAAAGATGAAAGTAACTTGAAGGGAGAGTTGAGGAGACAAGAGCAAAATACACCCTGATCATGAGAACCAGGTGTATTTTAAGCACTTTTAGTCCAAGGGCACATATGCAAACTGAGCCAGGAGGAAGAACATTGGCATAATGGTACGTTGCATGTAATCATGTATTATGTTTTCCTGTTGCTGCTTGGAGGCTCAAAACATTCATGTATTGGGAAAAATTGAGTATGAAACAATTTCAAAGTTGTGTTGACATCATTTCCTTGTTTACAAATTACATATGAATTAAAGGTCAGAAACAATCATTAAAGAACAGAGTGTTCTTTAGAGTTCAGTGTAAGTAGGCTTTTATTTCTACTATTAAAATTCTGACTCTCCTGGCTAGATAGGGCATTCTTCTGAACACTTAAGTACTTTATACTAGTTTCATGGTGCTTATGTCTTCTGTCTTGTGTTACCCTTATCAAGGTGTATGTCTTATTCTTTTGTAAGATTGCAATCTTTTTAAACTAATTCCTGATTTAACTAGTTTGTGTATATTCTGTCATACTTCCAGTGGAATCCTGCATATAACAGGTGTTTGGAAATATTTCTTGAGTTAATGAATGGATGATTGTGTGAATAAATGAGAAGTGAATGAAATATAAGTGGAGCAATGGAGGTATAGAGTGGAGGAGGTATAGAGTAAATAAAGAGAGTAGAATGAAATTGTGCTGAGTCCCCCTGTTCTTTTTCTTTTCTGTTTCTATGTTTGTTTAGTAATGACACTGAAGAATCTAAAGCTGGTTTAACCATAAGGGCAATAATTATAATTTGAGGTATTTCCAGTAGGAAAATTATTTCTTCTTTGTTTAAGGTACACTTGTCTTCACAAGTACTAACCAGAAAGACACCTTCATGTTAGATTCTGTAGATAATCATTAATCCACTTTATAATCCAGATAATTTTAACAACTATTAAATCTCATCAAAAGAGATTTTACATTTTTTTCTAGATGTATAAGGTTGGCACTTGCTGAAAATAGCAATTTCTAAATGGCTATCAAATATGTCTTTACTACTGAATTTCAAATAGGTGTCAGCTACTTTCATTTCAACATGAGGAAATAGCCATAATCATTTTGTATTTTTTTTGTGCAGATTAAAGGCAAATACCCTTCACTTAACTTTTTTTTTATAGAATTGGTCTCTTTTTGTCCTTTTACTTTCATATTTGATTATTGAATAAACATTATGCTTACAGAAATAGTGAAAAAAAAAACAAAACCCTGTAGTTCATTTAAAATACAGTTTACTTAAATGTAAAATCATTCTGTCCTGGAGCATTTTGTATTTGTTAAACATATAGTCTCCCCAAATCATTTTCTATGAGATAATCATATGTCACCTTCTGAGGGCAATATGTGGTAGTAGAAAGTTTTAGATCTGAAGCCAGAAAGCCTGGCTGTTAATTGGGGCTCTGCTTATTATCTCTTGGCAGTCCCAACCTATTAATTTCTCTGAGTTTTCTTCCTTTCTTTTTTATAAAGTGGAGGTAATGCTTTTTTCTTGTAAGGTTATTGGGGAATTAAGTGAGATAACTGGTTATAACTCCTAATGGCGTTTTGAGTCCATTCTGTTCTCTCAGTTCTCATTGTTCTTGCCTGGGCTACTGTCTTTCCTTACCTGGATATACTTTGTTAATCCCATCCAAAGTGGTCTTTTTGCATTAAAATCAGGAGAGATTTTTTGTTATAGATAAATCTGATCATATTACTCCTCATTTCTGTACATAAAACCCTTGAGTGGTTTTCCATTGCCTGAGGATAAAATTCATGAACTATTGGAGTCCAAAGAGCTGTGTGATTTAGTCCTTTATAACTTTCTTGGCCCCATATTGACTTAATCTTCCTCTGAACTTTCTTTGTTACAGCTGCTATGGGCTTAATTTCACTGGATGTTTCATATGTCTCCATGTTTTAGAATCTTTACACATGTTGGTCCTTTTTTAACAAGCTTTTTACATTATTTGCCCCCTTAATGACTGTCTCCCCCAGCTCCTGATTCACTCTTTATATTTTGTCTGGAATGTCACTTCCTCTGACAGTGAGGTCTCTTGTAACCATTGTCCCGTTCTTTCATTTCCCTATTCCCGCCACTTAGTTCAGTTCCTTTGAGATCTATATCTACATCTAGTCTGTGTACATCTCTTTTATAGTACTTACCAAATGATATTAAATAAATGTAGAATTAGTTATTTAGTGTCTCTTTCCTTGTTTATACTGTTGGACAGGTATTCTGTTCAATTATATAATTTTTTTTTCAGTTCTATAAATTTCTAGTAGTTAGCACACCACCTGTTATGTCTAGGGGTGTCCAATTTTTTTCTTTCTCTACCACACATTGGAAGAATAACGGTTGTCTTAGGCCACACATTAAATATACAAACATTAACAAAAGCTGATAAGCAAAGAAAAGATCTGTGCATACTTTTTGTTATACCCAACACTACAGATAAGGAAAACAATTCTCAAATCTGCATGCAATCTCCGGGCCGCAGGTTAGATACCCCTGTAAAACATTCAATAAATATTGAATGAAGGCTTTGAAGGGGTAGTGTCTCTGACCAAATGCTTATTTTTGAGAGCAAAAAAACATACAGCATGCTCATAAAGTGAGAGGACACTTTCCTAGGAAGCTAGATCTGCTGAATCAACAGATTGGGTGTAAACATTTTAAAAATAGGGTAGGCCATATTTGTTGATGGAATGTATGTGAGTGCAACAGAAAGAAAATGGAGAAGGGAGTGAAGGATGGCAGGCGAGAATTCTACCACTGAACCACTAATGCGGGAGTCAAGGATGATCCCAAGATTCTATTTGTCTGAGAAGCCGAAGGCATAGAGCTAGCAATAGCAGAAATACGAAAGATGCAGGACAGGTCAAATGAAAATCAGGAAGTCAGTTGTAACCATACTGAGCTTTAGATGTCTTCTGGCCTTCCAAGTGGAGCTATCAGGTGGGCTGCTAGATGTGTATATTTGGAATCTATCTATCTATCTATCTATCTATCTATCTATCTATCTATCTATCTATCTATCTAATTTCTATTAAATATATATAGAAATCTGGCTGGAGATATATATTTTCAGCCAGATTTCTATATATAGAAATCTATTTAAATAAATGTGGGAACTGGCTCAAAGAAAGTTTTAAATGAGTTCACCAAGATTAGAGTTCTCTGCCTTTAGTCCATCCTATCTTTTTTATCTTTGAAGATCTACTTGTAGGTCAAGACCCAGCTTCTGCATCCTCTGTTCTGTGAAGTCTTGCTGTCCTGTCTCATGTACGGCTGCTGCAATTTCTTCCTGATGATTTACACCTGCCACATTGGATTGCTATTGCTATTTTTCTTAAGTTTTATTTTAAAATTTTCCCAGTTAGACTGATGTTTTTTATAGGCCCAATGCCATATCATGTGTGCCTTTGTAGGTTTTGTTGTATAGCATATGTTCGATAAAAATGTCTCAAATTAATGATGATAGAGTGGATTCAAAATATGTTTGAGTACCCAAGTCCAGTTCTTGGGGTCTGAAGGTGCACTGCTTGCACTATGTCTGCCTGACTATGCTCAAAAGGAAGTGTCTTTCAATCATGTGCTGCTTACTAAGTAATAAATAATATTTAAGATTCCTTTAGCATCTACATATAGTAATAAAAAGTAGACTTTGACAGTTCGAAAACTTAAAATGTTCCCTATTTTGCATAAAATGAGGCTGGGCAAGAGACAATTAGATTGAATACACATACTTTTTATTTGTTGTTAAAAGTAGTATTTGTTTGATTTTTATATTAGCAAATGAAAGAAGCTGTTCATTTTTTGTTGTGAGCTATATGTCAGGTTTTTTTTTTTTTTTTTTTTTCTGGGGTTGGAAACTAGAACAGTTATTATTATTTTTTTTAACCTTTCTTTCTACTCTTTTTTTTTTGTGATGTGTGACGAGTTTCTTTTTTTTTTTCATTTTTTTATTTTATTTATTTATTTATTTATTTTTTTATTGTGGAGAAGGGGCAGGGAAAGAAGGCGGGGGAAGAGGTGCGTGACAGGGTCAGGCCAGTGGCATGGTACCACATTGGCTGTATCTAGGTAGAGGCAGTTTCAGGCCGGGCCTTGC